>WEKY01021782.1:332682-398331 GCA_013390045.1 Picathartes gymnocephalus
AAAAAAAAAGGAATATTATACTACAGTTCATTACAGCTCCTTGGGTTTGAAAATGAATTAGTCTTGACTCTCCCTGTGGCAGAACATTTTCACATTTTTAATACTCCACCCTGTATGGGTTACGATTTCCTGGAAGTGTCTGCATAAAAATTCTATAGCTTAAAAAAACCTCAGGGAGTGGAGGGAGGCTTCACTTGTTGAGTCTTCAGACAGACTCCTGACTCACATTAATCTATGTTTATGGACACAAACCACAAAGAATACTGAAAAGCTGCACGGATACAGCACAGTCTGAACACAGCAGTCCTGACAGCTGTCTTTTTGTTCATTCCACAGGCATGAGGAAAGCTGCCTAGGAGGAGTATTTCAGGAGAGTTCCCCAAACCAGGCTGTCCAAATTTCCAGTACTAAAGGAACTGCTTTATGAGGTGAACCTAACAACCAAATGGCCAATGTGAAATACTGAAATGTGAAACCTCTGACAAATATCACTCCTTTCCCTCCAAAATAAACCTGAAACTGGGGTACAGGGCCCTGCTCTGGATTCTGAAGCACTTTGTGGCTCAGCAGAGCTTGGAAGACAAGTGAGATGTAGCTTTGTGTTTAATTCCATTTAAATATAAACACATTAACCTTCCCTCCCCCAGGCAGCCGTGTGGTGGTGCATCACTCATTTGTAACTAACCACGGCAGTCTGCCTGTGCTGTACCAAAATCAACAACAGACCAATGTTGTCCTGTGCTGGCTCTGGCTTAGGCTCTGGCTGTTTCTGTAGGAATTCTGGCCACCCCCTCCTCTGCCCTGTGCTGCCCAGAGCGGGCAGAGACCGGCACTGCTCTCCCAGCTGAGCCCCGGCGGTGCCGCTGACGAATTGATTGTGGCAGAACTTGGAGCAGTGGGCAGGCAGCGGTTTCACCCGAGGAGAGCTGGGGAGATGTTACAGGCACTGACAGAGTGCTGCAGTAATGAGATTATTAACAACAGCAAATTTCATCTTTTCTCAGGGGAAAAATAAGGTGCTTGATTTGATCATCCCCCCACCTTTTTCTTTCTTTGAGTAAAATAAACATGGTGCATTGAGATTTCCTTTAATTTTAGAGGATGTGTTACATTCTTGCAGTGTGTAGGGCTAATACAATCATAGAAAGACTGCAACAAAAGGGGGTATCTTTAAATTTTTAGTAAAAACATAAGGTCTTCATACCCATAGAATTATGAAGGCAACCAGTTGATCAGAAAAAGCCATAAACACGGACATTTAAGGAAATGTAAATCTGAAAGCTGTAAACCCAAACAGCTCAGTTTTACAGGAACATTTTCAAGCCTTGCTCAGAAAATTAGAAAGGTTACTTACTGTTATATGTCATTTGAAGCACCAGTGTCAATCACTCTTGCCTGCAGTTCCAGCTGCACTGCCAGAAACACCAACAGTTGCACTCAGGCCTGCACCAACACAGCACAGCTGCCACCCAATGCCTCAAGGGCTAAATTGTGCAAGAAGGATGAATACAAGTTATTTCATTGTATTTATATTCTCATTTACATGTCTTTGTAGAAATATTCCACCATGCAAAACTAGTGTATATTTTGTGTTAATCTGCAAATAAAGTCTTGCTCAGACTACTGTAGCCATGTTCATGGCAAGTGGCTTTTGGGTGAACTGAAAACTACACAGTCACCCTGCTCTGATGAAAAGGGCTTTTTTAGTGTCCTCTGCTGTATAATGTCTTTCTGAAAGGCAATTTGTGGAACAAATATGTTTCAATACTTAATGTTTTAAATTTGGTACTCTGCAGTCAACATAAATTTTTAATTTTAACAGAAACTGCTTAAGGGTAAAATAAGCAAAACATTTAAAAACAGCAAAATATTTAAAAAGTCACCAAGTGCATCCACTCAGCCACTTAGAGTAGGTCCCATGAGAAAAGTCAATTCTCAAAAAAAAAAGCAACTTACACGTTGAGCTGCATCCTCTTGAGTACCTGGGAATTTACTGCCCTTCTTCCAGATCCTTTAGTCCTCAGCATCACCCTCACTGCAGCATCAGTGAAGCACTCAAAACTACAAGTTTGTATTAAGAGTTTCAACTTCCTTCACTTGTGCTGTCTGCACTACCATTCAGCATGTCCTGCCTGAGCTCAGGGCTCTGCTGGGTCCCACCTCCCCGTTGGTCCCCCAGGACCTGGAACATTCCATTCCACTTTGGCATCACCCAGCACATTGGGTACTTCCTCCTTGCCTTTGGTTTTAAATGGCTGGTGGCAACGCAGAGAGGAGGGACTCAAAACATGCAGGTATTGCCCCACAACACCAAACTGCACAGAGAAGAGAAGGTTTTTTTAAGCTGGTATTTTTATTAGAACTCTCTACATAAAGCACCTTTGCCTGCCTTAACCTCTCTGAATGCAGCTCTTCCGTTACACAGCACGAGATGCTTCGAGCTACTCCGCGTTCCTGGATTTGGACACAGCCGCCCTCACCGCCTGCATGATGGCATCCTTGTCAATGCCAAACATCCTCAGCAGCTCAGCTGGCTTCCCACTGCGGGGCACGTGGGACACAGCCAGGCGGCTGACGGTGACACCGGGCTCGCCCATGACAGCAGCACACACGGCCTCGCCAATGCCACCTGCAGAGAGAGGGCAGACACTGATGGAGGGTCTGAGCAGGAACATCCACACCGTGTGTGTGTGTCTGAGCAAAGGGCTCTGCAACTTACAGCCTCCGTTCCCAGCCTCAGGAAAACACCAATCACACGTGTCTGAGTGGGCCAACCGTGAAATGAAAACCCTGTCCTGTACCAAAGGCATTCTGAGGACAAGCAGGCTGCCATTTCTGAAGTACTCAGCCATCAGCAGCAGGACACACCTGCCTCTCAAGGGCACAGGACTGTCAGCAACCTCTCACCACCTCGGCATCAGCCACCAGGAACCAGGTTTAAAAATACACTTAGACTGAAGAGCATTTACCAGTGTACTTAACGTGCTGAAATTCCAACCAATCTCAGCAGCACTTCAGAGCTCCATCTTTTCACAGTGCCTGTACGTGCCGTGGGGCACCTTTCTGGGTTATGTAATGTATTCACAACCTTTGCTCAGAGCTCAGCTCTGACTCACTATCAGTCACAGGGACAAAGGATGCAACAGGATCTGCATGGAGGCAGGAGAGACACTGGAAGCAGAATTACTACGGAAGAAGAAATCAGGATTTGTGTCAAAAGCATGTGCTGTGACACTTGGTAGAAGAGGTATCTTAGTGTTACACTTCAGCCAGAGTGTATCCAGGATCACAGGGCTGCCCACAGCTCCAAGCATGGTGGTAACCAAACTGAGCCTCCAGCCAGAGGCACCTCTGTGGATGCAGCTGGTGAGATCAGTGTGATGGGGCCTGCAATGCACTCAGGGTTCTGATGTACAGACACCTGCCCTGCCTGCAGCACAGAGCACTGTGCCAGCACAAAGCACCTCAGAATTAAGATTCTGCCATCTTGCAAACCTGCAGTAAAATACTTGTCCGGAGTTGAACGCTAAGCTAGAAAATGATGAGGTTCAGTGATCTATCACCATCCATAATCTCGGACAAAAGCATGGTGTATTCAGCACAGAGTAGAACCAGCTCACTTCAGGTACCTGGCAAGAGTGATGTTCACCATAAATTAGGGTAATATTCTCATAATTATATCTACTAATTTCTCTTAGTAGGTATCTATGATGGTGGAGAAGAAAAAGGGAGGAATTTATCCCAGAGTAACTGTGTAAAAACTGTGGAAACTGCACAAACCATCTGATTTCAAGCAACCTGGAGCCAAGCTTTTGGATGCATGGAATACTTAAAACTTGCACAGCAATGGTCTCTCTTGCAATTTCACACCTGCAGAGCAGCTGCTGTACAGCCTTTCAGAGAGCACTGTGCAGAACTCCTGCAGCACACCAGGAATTTACAATTTCACTGGGCACAAATGAATCCAGACTTCACTTGGACCAAGCACACAAAGGGCACACAAGGCCAAGTTAATCAGAAAGGCAGCCCTGATTACCCCTTACATCTTAAGAACCTTTCAACCCTCAGTGTCACTTTATGATCCTAATAGCACCAAAAAAGGCTGAAATCTCTCTTTTGCTTTAATGGGATGACAGCATCAGATCCCATACTCCTCAGGTCAGAAGCTGGGAGCTTCCAGCCTCTGAGAGCTGTGACCTCCCAGACCCTGCTCACCTTCATGGTAGTGGTCCTCAACAGTGATGATTCTGCCCTTGGTTGCTCTTGCATTTTCAAGAATTGTCTTCTTATCCAGGGGCTTTATAGTGAAGGGATCAATCACACGGACGTAGATTTTTTCTGCATAAATAAATGAAATGATTTGCAACAAAGAATTGCAATGTGCAAGACAGTGCCAGTGGTACAGACAATGGCTGTGATCTCCTAGACCATGATGAGAACTGCCCTCATGAACTCCCAGGTACCTTACCTATGGCTCATCTACCATGGAACCCAGCCAAACCCAATTTTTATATATATTCTTTCTCCATGCACCTTGTGGAATAGTGACATCCATTTATTCACACACATGATAGAGGAGGCTTGGACGAGTGACTCAAGGTTACCAGGAGCACCCATCAGCAAAACAGTCACCTAACTGGCTTTCCCCAGGTAAGAGCAAATCCAGTCACCAGAAAATCCTCCTTATTCAGACTGTCAATTGTAATTCTTTTCCCAGACATTTTACCTTTAACTTTATTGTCAAGTACAATTTCCACCTGATTCTTTGGTCTGTAGGTATTGAGAATTCTTTCTTCACTGCAGGCTGCCACCTCTCAGGTGTGCCCGTCTGAACTGCCCAGTTCTACCAGGGCACCCTTAAGGTTGGTTGGCACTAAACCCAGGATCTGTCCTGCCCTCATAAGGCAGGCCCAGATGGCTCATTAAAGCTGCACACAAATGGCAATTGTTTATAAACAATAGTAATTACGTGAGGTTGTCTCTGATCCTGGCTGGCTGAACACTGGGCCGACTCCTACACATGAAGAGGCCCTATTGTCACAGTTTTGTGACTGAAGGCTCTTTAGTGCCCAATACATGTTGGGTATTAGACACTGCCTTTCACCCATGGGATTATCTCTCCAGACGTGATTACTCAGACTTCAAGATCAGCAGAACATTGCAAAGCACGGTAAATGTAGAAAAATAACAATGGTTCTGAAAATACAACTTTCAAAGTGTTCTAGGCCTGGTGACTCAAGGTCATGACAAAGTATCAGTCCACCCAGACACTGCACACAAAGCTCCCCATAAGCCACAGGCAGCATTACTGTATTATCTCCTGCTATTTGTAATCTCTTCCTGGGCACAGGCCCCTGACTCAGAGATGGGTTTTTGATGGTTTCTTTCTCTTATTTCATTGAAGCATTACCATTGCTGTGAGATGTCAGTGACTTGAGCACTGCCACAGATTTGTGCTCCTTCCACGCTAATTCAGAGCTGCTACATTAAAAGGAACCCAGGTCAGCAGTCAGCCCAACCCAGAGCCAGGTGCCCAAGGGCACACACAGGTGACAAGCTGTGGTTTGGGACCTGGCCCCAGCCTGTTTGCAGTTGATTGTGCTGTACCTGGCCCAGCCAGAGCAGGTGCCACTCCTGCTTCTCACACAGTGTCCCCAAGCCTCTGCCCACAGGGCACTATCACAGATCATCAATTCTAAGGAGACCTTGACCTGATCTTTTGGCAATTTTCATGGCTACTAATGCTGCTAAGCCAAGTAAAACCTCCTCCATTAGGCAAGACTGGCAGCTGCATGCTGTGCTGTACTGTATCAGCTAACAGGTGCCTGACTAGCTGTCTGAACAGAGCAATTAACGTTTATCAATACAAAGGGTGAGCAGTTAGGCTGACTGGTATTGATTTTTTTTCTGTGTTAAATGACAAAAAGGAAAATAGCCCCACCTTTTCTCAGCTGCTCTGCTGCAGCCAGTGCTTCATGCAGAGTGACTCCTGCTCCAATCACAGTCACTTGATCATCCTTACTCTTCAAAATCACCTGCAAGAAAACATGTCCATGTGTTTTTAACACTAAATCTTACTGGGTTTTTCTACATTTTTAGAGATTTTAATGAAAAGATCAAATCTTTGGTATCGCAATGCTTTAGAGGGAAAAGGGCTTTTACAAAAGAAACACTGCATATTTTTTCTGATTGTATTTATTTGTGCAGCATTTACCTTTGCCTGTCCAATATGGAAGTCCTCATTGTTGTTGTAAATTACAGGGTTTTCAGGACGACTGGTTCTGATGAAACAAATGCCCTGTTTCCGAAGCAAACATGTTAGGAAAACAGAAAAGTGTTGACATTCTAGTTGATAAATCCTATGAAAAAAAAATACAGCAAAACAACTTGTTCTATTTGTCTGATGTTTATCCTCCTATGTTACCTCTGGTTCTTAAAAGTAAACTCTCTGCCCTACCAATTCCCATTAGTTCTTTGTGGTAGCTGGTTGCTTCAAACAGTACAAAACACTTCACTTCCTCTTAAAGCATACTGATAACTTAAAATTTCCTTTCTGATTCCAAGATATTGATTTCTCTTTTGTTCTCTTGTGGAAATGAACAATCCTACTCAAGTTAATTAGACTCTTAGAACTTTACCATATATGTGCAACTTTTACTCTGTCAATTTTAAATTAGAGAAGAAATGCTGGGCTGAAAGCAAGGAAAAATGCTTTCCATTAGATAAAGTTCAGATGCCCTTCCAGAAGAAGTAGCAAACTTGTACTTTAATCTCTTCTTCAGACTCCTTTCCCCATCTCCCATCTTTTTTTCTACAAACCACTCATCACATTTGTTACACACCAAATTTCCACACTCATTCACTGAAAACCTGTTGTAGCAAGATTGAATTTTTTCAGATCATTTGCTCCTTTCTCAACTCCTATGGCAGCCAAGGAAATACTGATCAAGGAGATGATCAAAATCCTCAATAAAAAATTTATCTTTCCATACCCAGCTTCAGTTTTGACCCCAGAGATAAGGTACTAGGAGAGCACCTTTAGCTTTGCTAAAAACCTAAGGGAGTTACACTTACTCTTACTCTGAGTCAATACAGATTCAAACTGCACTTGGTGTGTAATCATTTACATCTCCCCAAATCTGGCCCACAGCATTCCAGACTGTTCATTCTGCACTAGCCTGGACTGAATGTCTGCAACCTTTCCTTGCAAAGAAAACATCCCACTGCCACGCTGGAGCCTCGGGAAGAATTTATGTGGGTAGAGACATGCAAGAAACATGCCAGAAGCAACAAGAGTAGTACAAAAGACAGAATTATTCTCTGGCTCAGAAATACTGGGATGCAAACCTTGGTGTTGGCAGCTATTTCCACTGCTTTCTCAGTGGCTACAGCATCACTGGGGTAAAACACAGTGGAGTTGGGAATAGCCCGGAACATGCACAGATCCTCCAGTCCCATCTGAGATGGCCCATCCTCACCTGAAAGAATTAAAGCAAGGTTATAAAAGAGCAAGTGCACATTTTTGACAATCACTCAATATAGAAGTGAGGTTCAACGTAAACCAGGCAAAAAAGGAGAAAAGGATAAAATCAGGCACACACACGACATGCAAGTCTACCTGCTTGAGAAAAGAATCATCTTCTCCTTAAACTTGGAACCATCTAAACAGTAAATAAGGATAGAAAGAGACTAAAAAGAAAGAGAACTGGGATTAAAAAGAAAAAATATGAAATAAAGTATAACAATAAAACAACACAAAAGGAGTACAACCAAATAGGAGGGGTACAGATACAGAAAGAGGGTCACAAGATATCTGAGAATCTTCAGATTTACATGTGCTGAGGCAAAATTTATACTTGTCTATAAGTGTTCCTCCAGATTTAAACGGCTGGAAATGTGAAAGGAGAATTGCATGTGTCCCATCAGAAATGGAGAGTGCAATTGGTACAACTACTCTCAAATTCTTAGGCTCGTTTCAAGATTAAATGAAGGGTATGTATGTATTTTTTAATACTGTTAAAAGGTCTTTTAAGGAGCAATAGGGCATCTGTGTTGTTAATTTAACAACTCAAGTTGTCACTCAACAAGTGCCTCATGGCATAAACTGCAGATCTATGAAAAAGAATTGTTAGCCAGGACACGTGCTGGGTGCCATGATCTTCCATGGTTAAAGAAACAACCACCACAACACCCCCCGCCCCAGGGACCTTATGTAACGGAGCTTTGGGAATGGCACTGCTCCAAACCAACCATGCACAGAGTTCTGAATCCACTCATGTCACAGCCTGCAGCAGCAGGACAAAGAGCCTTCCCACATGCACCCACTACCTGTTATTCAAGAAGGACGAGTTCACGAGGAAGGAGGAGAATATTTTCCTAAGAGCAGCACAAAATTCTGAAGAACTTTAAACATGTTAAAGAGATCAATCATTGAACTCTGCCATTGCACATTACTAATAAAGTAAGCACCAACTAGCAAGAGGAAGTGTATTGGCTTTCAGTCATGACATGAAAAAGCCCTCTCAACATCAGTTTCTAAGTGTGTGCACTCTGAATGAGAGGGATCCCAGTGGGCATTTTGTTTTCCTAAAATGCACCCACACAATGAGGACATAGAAGAAAAGTGAAATAATGAAGAATGAAGTTATCAGGTGATAATTCTAATATCCTGAATTTGAATCTTATCCAAGGTGGAGAGTTACTCATGCTTGTCCTGCTTTTGCTATGGTGATGCCAATACCACCAGTATTCAAAGCTCTTCAATACAATTCAAAGTAACTTACAGACTAGCACCAAGTTGAGTCTGGCTCCAAGTCTTCATGAAAATCCCAATTTGTATGGTTTTAGAGTACCACAGATCAAATGAGAGAATAATTCTCAATTACGTCTGCAAAACCTGCATTTATAGCTTAATAAAAGAAGTGCTTAATATGAACAGTAGAAAATGTCCAGGATATAAAACAGTCTAAACAATTGATATTCTATTTTTGACACATGTACACTACGATTTCTTTTCCTATATGTTCAGTTTGAAAAATACAGATTTTTCTGTTATTCTCTTGTACATTAAAACTTATTTAATGTTTTGGTCCATCAGCAACTATTGGTCTAGGAGTGAACTTAGAACAAGTTCAGAACGTCATTGTGATAGCTATTTCTCATAAATATAATGGGTTCAAATTTCAGTGCAGCAGAAGCCCAGGTCTACCTAGAACTGCACTGTTCACCACAAATACAGATTGGATTCTGAATTCCATGCAGATTTGGAATTCCATGCAGGCCCAAAGTTCTAATAGGAAGCATGCTTCATTCATACCCTTGCATTTAAAATTGAATTTTTTAACTGCTAAAGGATTTCTCTGAATAACTTTCTCTATAACTCTTCATATACGTTGCAAAACTTACATTACCATCATATAACTCTTTATACAATTTTATATAACTCTCTAGATAAGTTGCAAAACTTGGGTTGAAATTCTTTTTTGAAAATCAAGTTGAGGCTTGAATGAGATTTGTACCTCAAACAACTTCATAAATCCACGTCTGCACTTCACAGTCACAGCTCCCAGCAGAACATTTAATGTGCTGAAAACTGAAACTGGGAAGTGTAGTTCTAGGAGACAATTTGGATAACCTAAAGCAGCTTTATCTTCTTAAATGAGCAAAGACCAAACCTAATTGGCTTTTGCACCAACACCCTGCTTGCTAAAAGTCTGAGGGTGGAAGAACTGATTTTAATAAGAGGCTTGTAATAGAATCCCTCCCTTAATTACATACAAAACCCATAATCTGATACATGCTACATACAGTCTCTGCTCTGGAAAACTATACTGCTACAAGTTAAGTTGGAGGTTTGGGATGAGATTACGCATGTTTATGAAGTATCTTTAAACCTTTACCAATATTACAGGTCAAATTAATAATCCTGTTCTAAACAAAAAGAAAACCAACCCAACTCTCCTCCAAACCTTACTGCCAGCCAAAACTATTAAATCAACTGAAAAATGGATGTATGCAGAGAGCCCTAATTCACTACCCCTGTCAGCTCTCTCTCTCTTTTGCTTTCCCTAGAAATACCTACTAGTTTTTCAAGCATGAATGTCTACTTGCATTTTCCTTATTGGTATGCAAGTCTGTTCCTGTTTTCATGGGTCATGTCTACGCATTTCAGATACAAAATAAAATTTTCTTCCTCCTTCAAACCAAAGGCAACCCCAATATGATTTGACATGTTCTGAACAGTTGTGGTGGGAAGCCAAGAGCAGAGAAGGCTCTGCTGGTGAGGGCCCTCAGCCAGCTGGTCTGAGATGTGCTGGCTCTGCTGCCTTGCTCTCCATTGGCAAACTCTTTTCCCACACCTCTCAGGTGATGGACTGCAGGACAGGGCCTGGGGGAGCAAAGTTCCTTCTGCTGTAAGATATCCTGGGTTTGACTGGAATAGTTCTTTTTTTTCTTAGCTGGTATATGGTGTGTTTTGGATTTAGGATGAGAATACTGTTGATAACACACTGATGTTTTGGTTGTTGCTGTGTACTGTTATCCTAAATCAAGGACTTTTCAGTGTCCTCATGCTCTGCCAGTGAGGAGATGGACAAAAAGTTGGGAGGGACCATGGCCCAGACAGCTGACCCAAGCTGGCCACAGGAACATTTCATACCACAGAATGCCATGCTCAGCATATAAGCTGGGGGGACTTGGCTGGAAGGTTCTGACCACAGCTCAGGGACAGGCTGGGCATTGGTCAGTGGGTGATGAGAAATCTTTGCAGTTTGCTGCTGTGCTTGTTTTTTGGGGTTTATTTTTATAATTACAATTATTATTAGTAGTAGTATGTTTTACTTTTTTTCATTTATTAAACTATTCTTAACTGACAAGTTTTTTTCTCATTCTCCTCCCAATCCCAGTGCAGGGACAGGAAGTGTGTGAGTGGCTGGGTGGTACTTGGTGTCCAGCTGGGATTAAACCATTAGACCAGACTTGTGACCTCCTGAGGAACCTCAACATACAAGAGTCTATGGGAGCTGACCAGATGCATCCCAGAGTCCTGAGGGAATGGCCTGATGTAGCTGCCAAGATACTCTCCATGAAAAATCACACCAGTGCCAGGTGGAGTTCCTGGTGACTGGGAAAAGGGAAACACTCTATGAGTTTTAAGAAGGGGAAAAGAGAGGATTCTGGGAACTACCAACTACCACCCTGTGCCTGGGGAGATCCTGGAACAGATCCTCTTAGAAGCTGTACTAATGCACATGGGGGACAGGGAGATGATTCAAGACAACCAAGGGTAAGTCCTGCCTGCCTTGTTTGAGCAACCTGGTTTAGTGGGAGATGTTGGAAGGAGATAACATTTAAGGTCCCTTCCAACCCAAACCTTTCTATGATTCAGTTTTCTGAATTATGTAATGGTTTCACAGTTCCTGTTTCATCAGTACTTAAGAGGTTTTGGATCTTTTTTAATCACCATATTAACAATTTCAGTAGTAAAACATACTGGGATAAGTTGAAGTAGTTATTTCAAATGTGTGATCTCTAAAGTGGTTTTGAGACTGATGGACAAGAGCATCTGTGAAAGAACAGTATCATTAATTTCTCACTTTAGGGACTGGGAAACAAAGGTACAGTAAGCACATGACAATTCTCTCCACAGCAGATATCAACTGCAAAGATTAAATGGAACCTAAACTCCTCAGTTTCAGTCCAATTCCTTTATATCAGTCTTTAATTATACAGTAGAAAAGCTTGTAGGAAAAGTCCTATTTTCATCAGGCCAAAAAGGAAAAAAAGCAGATGACAGCTTGAAATTTTTTTCATTCTTTGTAAATACAACAAATGTCGATTTGGAAATATGACCTCCTCCTATCAATGCTGCCACTGTTACACCACCCCAGCTACAGTACAACTTGCCCCCACAGAGCAGGATCCCTTTGACTGCCAGACACTTATCACAAGTGGATGGGGACTGCTGCCAGGAAGCCGTGGGTGCCCTTACCGATGGAAACGCCGCAGTGGGAGCCGCAGAGGTTGATGTTGCTCTCGGAGATGGCAGCCATGCGGATCTGGTCGAACGCCCGCGTGAAGAAGGTGGCAAAGGTGCTGGCAAAAGCAACAGTCCTGTCACGAGTGGTACAACCAACTGCAATGCTCACCTGAAAGAGGGACATTGGACAAGAACAGTGAATTCCTCATTTATCAATGGTTTCCAGGACATCATTTGTGGGACTTCTTGCCTTAAAAATTTAGCAAGATGCTCTCAACACAGACTAAAAATCTCTGTTTTGTCCTGCTTCTAATTGCTGGTATTTCCAGAAAGGAAAGGAGGCAACTCACCTTCCCAGTATCTATCCTCCTGCATCTCCTCTGCTCCATGCTTCAACTGCCATTGAATAACAACTGTTATTGTTGACTCTTACTGGCAGCTTCTTTTCCTGTATCTGCTTCAAGCAGCCATTCACAGATTTTTAAGACTTATCTGCCTCTTTCTCCTCTTGGATCAAAGGCTTATGTTCTCAGTCCAACGGACATGGTCTTGCTATCTCCAGCAAACAAAAATCATCATTACTAAGAGAGAATGGATTTACTTGTGTTATTTGGACTGCTATCTACTAAAAGGGTCCTTCTTTAGCAAAATGGAAATTAGAACAAGGTCCCTAAATTGGTTATTGCTACAATTACCTCATAGATTTATTTGAAAAGCAGGTATTAGACCCTCACTCTAAGGGGACTCACACTGAATGGTTATACTGGTCTTTCAATAAATCCAAGGGAGCAATTACCATGTTCTGCTCAGAAATGTAGCACTCAATGTAGCGACTGGGATGTTCCTTCTTGAAGAGCTCGGAGAAGGTGGAGTTCTTTGTGTCACCATCCAGAGCAATCACTCGATCGTTGGCGTGGCCCAGTTTTGCAAGTGCAACCCCGTAAGCTTTGCGGGTGGCCCACTGCAAAAGGAAAACACACCAGGGCTGCTGTAACTTGCTGCTTCTAGAGGCTTTTTTTCCTTCCTATTTTATTGTTTTCAAATGATAGCAGTATCGAAAGTACATATGAGAATGGTGACACACAGAAGAGTAAACAAACTCACAATGAAGCATTAGAAAATACATCTGTGCTGAAACTGGCAGCTCCCCACCAATCCAGCTAGGAAATGTTTAAAACCTTGCCTTCCAATCATGGAAATTCACTGAGCCTCAACGAGTTTCTTCAATTTTAACTGCACAGAAAGTAGTTTAGAAAATTGATAATTTTCATGAAATGAAGAAGAGTGATTTGAATCTTCTATATTTTAATATATTTATATACCCTTTCAATACCCAGCAAGTTGATTGTCTGTGTCACACCACAGAAACAGGTGTCTGCCTACTGAGAAGAGGTGGGTAGTTGAAATTGTGGCACGGGATAACATAAAACCTCCTGCCAGCCAGTTAAACAGTCTCACACTTTGAAAAATCTGACAAACAGTGGAAAAGAAGGGACTACCTTTTCTCCCACTTTGTAAGTTGGTGGAGATGGCATCTTAATGTTTCTAATATTTACTATAGGTGCATCTTCTTCTGGAAGGGCTGGAGAAAGCTTTTTCTTGTTTTGAATTCTGTCATCTATTTCCTGAATGACTTGTTCAGCCATATTTTTTGGAAGGGGCTTTCCATGCCAACTTTCCTTATCTTCAACACCTGTATATTTAAAATCACATTACAAGTAAGAAAAGTATAAAACCAATTTAGGTTTTTAGCTGCAGATTTTACCCAGATAAAAGTGCAGTGGAGTATGACAGTCTAGTATTGTCTTCCAAGGAAGAAATTCCTTGAACAATTACAGTAGTATTCAACTGCATTAAGACAGACATATTTAAACAAATAGGAGGAATTTTACATAATCAAATTACATATATTCCAAACTTGTGACAAAATCCCAGCATCTTCTACAGAAATTATTTATAAATTTGCACCTAACAGACCTAAGTGTGGCAAGAAGCAACCAGTAAATCAGTGTGAACACTTCCCATGAAATTTCAACAGTTGTTTAAATACAATTAGTTGTATTTAAACAAACTCAGTGAAGTTTGAAACAACAGTTAACCAAGGTGTCCAATTCAAACAAGACTTGGTATTTTACAGCTTTATTTTAATAGCTTCTGATGACTCCTATCTCTGCACCCAGCACCAACACCCAAATCACCTTTTTGGCTGATATGCTGCTTTTCCCTAAGTCACTGCAAATAATGGACTTTGCTTGCTTACTCAATGAAAAGGAATGAATATATTCACTACTGTTATTAATATTTATCTGGTCAGACAGGCAAGCTCACAGAGTGCTGCTAAAAGCTGTGACTGAAGGGAATCATGGCAACCCGTGACACACTGAGTGTGCATTTACTCCATCCCATGGATACAACACTCCTCAGCTGGCACATGTCTCACTTGATAGGACCAAACCAATTTTCTCAGCAATAATGTTGCTGAGAGGTACAGAGGGTGAAAGACCTTCTGCATGCTGTTGCTCAGATGTGCAGGTACCTTCACTGCAGCACTAGGTACATGTCATATCCATATGTGTATGCAAAGCAGTAATTGTTTTATTACCTGATATGCCTTTGCCTTTAAAAGTTTTTGCAATTATGGCTGTTGGCTGATGTTTGGCCTGGCCAAAGGCTTTGCAAAGCTCCTCCACACTGTGTCCATCCACGATGATGGCATGCCAGCTAAGAACACAAACAGATCAACTGTTTCCAAAGGGTTTTAGCATGTGACACTCTCTGGTAGTCAGCAATAACAATAGCAAATACTAACTTCATTCCAGTGCAGTGTCTTTTTAAGAGACCCAAAGTACGCCAGAACACGAACTAGCATTTATTTGAGACCGTAAAAAAATAGCACAGCTGCTTTTTTATAACGCAAAATGAGTCACAGGGGGATCAACACCCACAAGCAAAATTCACGGCCCACAACTTAGTCATCCTACATTTCTTCAGATATTATGCCCATTTTTAATCACAAGAGGAAATCAAACATCTAGAAATAAGATGAAAACTGGCAATAGATGTTGATTTTAAAAAACCAAAACACTCTTGCATAATTTGGTTTCTATTGTATCTGACAATTTTTTAGCATGGACTTTGCATCTGCATAGAAATATGAAACTAAATGAAAGCCAATACACAAAGAATTCTCTTACTTTCCATGCTGTTTTTTCTGATCTACTTGCTATGATAGGACATGTGGTCACAGTTATCAAATCTGATTTTAATGTGTTAAAAATAGTTTCAAGACTCCTAACAGATTTATCTGAGCAAGCAGTCCTTATTTTTCCTCAAAACCAACAAATTCTGCCACTTTTAATATTCCTGCTGCAGCCATAAAGTTGATCAGTATCAGGCATTATGAAAGACCATCTTCCTTGCTGATGGAATCCTTTAGAGCTGCAAGCTCATTTGAACAATTCTGAGAAGCAAATAAAACATACATTTTCAAATGCGAGATTATCCTGAACTTCTCCCACTCACATACCCAAAGGCTTCACAGCGTTTCTGGTAGATTTCAACGTGATGCTGCAGAGGAGCAGGGTCACTTTGTCCAAGACGATTAATATCAAATATTGCAACAAGATTATCAAGCTTGTAAAAGCCAGCAAAGGCCATTGCCTCCCAAACAGAGCCTTCAGATAACTCTCCATCTCCAAGCAGACAGTACACTCGATAGCTAGAAGAAATTAAAAATGAAAATAAATTAGGTTTGATGTGTAAGCACTATTAAATCAAAACTCCTCCAATAGTTCATAGTAAGAATTTACTTCATTTTTCTATCCCAAACTCAGTTCCCATTGTTCAATGCATTTACCTCAGCGAAAGTTACGTAACCATAGACAAATCAAATGAAAATAGTTCTGAGCTGTTACACGTTAGAAAAATGAGAAATACTGCACTCCTTTCCAAACCTTTGTCTCAACAAAATCATGTCTTAAGCCTCCTATTGCAAAGCTTGAGTGAACAGGCCCACTGAACACTGTCACTGTGACTCAGCAAGATCCTGAACAATGCAGAGACAGTTACCTCTGCTTCCTCCTTCCTCCCATGTACCTTCTGGAAGGACAACCAACAGAAATTAATTTCAGGAAACTCCAAATTGTGGATAAGCTCAGCTATGGATTAAAGCATGCAGCATAACAAATTTAAGAGTTCAGGAAAAAGATAACCAGCATGACATGACTTTGTAGACTAATTCTCCAACCACTGAAACCTTTTATTTAGGTAAAACTCAGTTCACAGGAGTACTGCCTCAACTCTACCAAACTCAGCCACTGCATTTGTCTTTTACTACCACTCTTTTACTGAATGACAAAACTTTTTAGATGTTTTTACCCACTAAAATTAAAAGAATAGTAAATGAGCCTTCAAATATAATTTTAACACAAAATAAGCGAGATGGCTGTCCGTGATTTTTTTTTTACTCAACATGAACCTGTAACAAACTTTTGATCTGATTTGCACCTGCCTTCAGCTAAACATGAACTCTTTGCTCTTAAGCTGCTCCCCAGTGCAGCACACAAGACCACCTTCTCCTTTTGTCATGTAAGCACTGGTTAGATTTTTTCCACACTTAGCATCTGCTAAACTCAATCAAAATCAGCAAGTCATCTTTCGCAGAAATTATTTCAAGCCAGTGAAGTGTAGGACACATTAACTGGGCAGCCTATGCTCAGATGTACTAGAACTGTCAAATAAAATATATCAACCACATCAGGCTATTTTCCTCCTCATATAGATTTGCCTTTAGACATCTTCTTTTTTTGTGCACAAAAGAAATGGCAGGAGCAGTCATTTTTGTCTCTGTGGAGTCGAGTGCCTTTCTGATGTTGGAGCCCTACTTTATGATTTAATTATGCTATTATTGACCATAACAGTTCCTGATCCAACCTTCTCCATTATTTGTCATCTGACTTTGAACAGACATCTCCAGCTTGCACCTTCCTTCTAAAGGGACACATCCAGTCTCAAAATGGGTATCTCTTACTCTCTGGAAGTTAGAGGCTCCTCCAACAACTCCCTGTCTTTTCTGTTCAGCAACATCAGCTTGCAATGCTGTCAGGTTACAAAAGAAACACACACATATGCACTAATTGTTGCTAATCTTTAAACCCTTGGTAGTTTCACTGGCAACAACTTTGTAATTATCTATCACTTGAAATCTGAATTTGAAATTAGATTTGTGCATGGAAGATGGAATAAAGCAGAATGAATCTATCTGTCTATCTAATTTATTTTAACAAAATTTTCCCATTGAATGCCTATAATAATGAAATATGAAGATGGAATTACCTGGCTCTGTCAAAGAATTTGCCAGTGTATGCCATTCCACAAGCAGCACCAAGACCCTGCCCAAGGGATCCAGTAGCCACATCAGTGAATGCTTGTCTCTGAGAATAAAGACAACAATTACTTTACAGTTAAGAAACAGAGGAAGTGGTTTCCAGTGCTAGACGACAATTCAACATGCATCAAAATGCAGCTTCTCAGCCATAACAATGTGCAAGTCCCTCTAAATCTTGCCTTGAACCCCCTATTTCCCTGCAATGCAGGTTCCTTCATGCTGACTCTCACAAGCTAGCTGGGCTCTCTGAGAGAGAATGGAATTTCTCAGCTGTGCTTTGGATGGCAACAATTACGAATTGATGATTTTTTGTAAAAAAGAATCAATTGAAACAACTGGCTGGGAATGGAAGACCAGTGAGGTGGCCAAACTGGGTGTAAACTCTTGAAATACCTCAAAGCTGCTTAAAGGACAAGAGAAGCCTAGATGGAACTTTACATAAACATTTATAAAATGGAAAATACTGCCATGCAGTAGGGCTGTAGGGGAACTTTACTACAACAGTAGAGGTCATTTTTATATGCTCATTCAAACACAGTTCAAATTCAGTTGTAAAGCCATAAATGCCATCATTCTTCTTAAAAGTCTTTATCTTTCCTGTACTGTACAGCTGGCAACCAAAATTGCTGTGAAATACATGCACTTGTTGTTTCATAGAAAACATACTTTTGTATCAAAGATTATGAGCACTCACTGGCACTGGGTGTCCTTCTAGGACAGAATCAATTTTCCTCAAGTTCAGTAATTCTGCTTCTTGTAGAAAGCCAGCCTCTGCCCAAACAGAATATAAAATTGGTGCTGCGTGACCCTAGTGAAAAACAGAAATTGTAAACAAAACACAAGTTTCACAAATCCCCACTATCAAGACAAAACTCTACAAAGCTGACAAACCCTGAACGCAGGTTCTTGTGCCCATTAGGAAGGCAAGGAGTTATTAAACAGTTTTACAATGCACACGTCCACACTGATACTTCTTTCAAAGTTCCCCATGCCCCTGCTTAGAGTACCCCAGCAGGATGAGAGGTGTTATCCCACTAGAACTTCCTTCAACACAAATGTACTTAAGGTTGAATGCAATGAGTGACAACAGGCAAAGTTTTAAACTTTGTACACTCAGACCTTTGTTGAGCAGTCATCTTCCACTCCCGGAGTCATCAGGAGTCAAAAGAGCATGCAGAGGTTTGAAGCCATTTAGCAATTCTGGACAAAACCCCTGATTAGAGAGCTAAAGCAAACATGAGGAAGTGACTCAGTGCTTCACCGCCTCAGCATCAACTGCTTCCTTCTCACTCAGTTCCTTCTTTCAGAGTGGCCACCAGAAATGGCAACAGTTACATCTAGCACAAGGACAAGCACCATGGGTGACACAGCACTACTGTGAGCCACCACTTGAGTAATCCTGGCTCAAAGATGGAATGTGCCTCACTGGAGGACTGCATCTGCCATGTTTTACATCGTTATGTTTTCTGAAGGCCCCTCACCTGCCCTTATGTCATATGAACAATATATCCCTGTGATTTGCAAGAGCACAATGTAAAAGGGGACAGAAACACTAACAGCCACCAGAGATTGGGGTTTAAGTGTTTTCTGAACCACAGTGGCTTCAGATGTAGCACTGACTTTAATACCATACTGGCACAGCAGGAATGCAAACTACAAACTCCTCACTAACCTGCCCTGTTTCATGTAATGCTCCCTGAGAAGCTGGCAGGAATTAGTGCCCACTGTGACATGGCTGCAGGCAGAACAACAGGGCTGCATTTAACAAGAGCACAAAAGCCTACTGCAACTGCCTCGTTAGAAAAATAAAACAGACCTTATGGCATCCTGATGGATTTTATAGCCAATATAATATTTATTATTTAACATTAGAAAAACTTAACATAGTGAAGTTAAGACTTATGAGGAGACATTATGAAGACCCATTTTAACTGTTTTTAAGTTATGCTAAAACATTATTCTTTCTGAATTCCAGGCTCTCAAATATTTCCAGCAGACTTCTGTGCAGATGTAAATGTATGTAAGCACAAGTCTAAGAAGACAAGTCAATTTAATCTACAGACAAACAGCTCCTTGCTAGCAGACTGCAACAGGACAGCAAAACAGTAATTATTTATTTACCTTTGAAAGAACAAACCGGTCGTTGCTGGCGTTTCTGGGGTCTTGCACTTTGTACCTCATGGTATGGAAAAACAGCACAGACATAATCTCTGCTGCACTGCAACATGATGTAGGGTGGCTACAAGTCAAGAAGACCAAAAATTACCACTTGTGTTATTGTTTGCTCAGGACTGTAGCTCCAAAATATCGCTTTATCAGACCCCAACTCCGCAGCATTAAAATACACAAATCTGAGTATTTGATAGCCCACCCTGAGCTGTTCCCCCAGTGCCAATCTGTTGTACTTTGAGACCAAAGGAGCCTCTGATCTGGTTGAAGTGGCTGTTCAATCTACTGACAGCTCAAGGACTTATCTGTTAGAGCTCTCCCGTCTTCTCCATGCCAAGGAGCGTCACCTGAAGAGGTGGCTGGAGCACTGGAACCTGTGTCAGCCTGGGCCTGAAATCAGACCCCACTGATTTATCTGGTGGCAGAAATTCACACCAATGCAGAGGAAACAAGGACAGCTTTCCACAGAACTAGAGCCACTCGCTGAGTGGAGGAATTAAAAGCCTGACATCAGGACTTGTTCAGGCTCTGATGCACATGCAAGGATTGGTAATGCAAGATTAACTTTTGCAGAAAGTTCTGGAACATTTATAATTGTATATTAGGAACCATTTCATTGTACCACATTAGAGCTGACAGAATAATAATTCTCATTTCTAAAGAGGACATTAAATAATGCAATTCTTGTTTTCATCTTCTACTGAAACTGGATATGGAAATTTACTGTCTCCAGTAGACACCCAGCTACATATTGTAAAATACTGAATTGCTTCCTCTTTGGCTAAGAGAGGAACAAACATTTTCTACATTTATATTTTACGAGTTTGAAATATTGTATGAGTTGGTTTATCAAACATTTTTAAATATCTGGAATAGTCTCTCCCATTGAACTATCTGGGATAACATTCAGAACATTCTTCAACAGCAGCATGAATTCATACTTCAACTATAACTTGCCTTAGGAATTCACAGGCCCATTTCAGAGACAACTGTGCCATAAAGTACTAACAAGTGAATATAAAGTTAGGTGAAGAGGGTATTTGCAAGTGGCAAATATGGAGTTATTCCACGACAAGGTATATATTTCATCTGAAGTGCAATAGAAGGACACAGAATTACTTCTATTTATCTACATTACTGTAATTTACATAATGATCACTGTAGTTCTTATGCTCCTGGAAGGGGTGGCACTACTTGACCACTTGGGAGTACCAGCCTTGGTTTTTCACTTGCCATAAAGCTTAAAAGGGGTAAGGAGGCTCTTTAACAACCTTTATTGAGTGTGGAAAATAGCATTTTTCAGATCTTACTGGTGTAAACAGTATCATTATTGACATCAGCCATTGCTACGGAAGGACAGAGAGTGGATGATGAATAGTAAGAAGGTTGAAAATGCAGTTGCATCTTACTTTCTCTTCTACCAACATTTGCTTTTCATCTTTAGCAGGATATTCTTAAAATATTTGATCCTACTTGTAAAACAGGACAAACTGACTAGGAAAGTGTCACTTTTGTTTCCCACATGCACATTTACCATGCATGTTAGGATTAGACAACACTTTCACTAGAACTTTAATCAGAATATTTTCTTTTGATAGTAATAAATGTTCCCACCCAACATCCCCAACATAACTGTAATAAGAGAATAAAAACATGCAAAACACTAACAAAATACAAATGGTGGTTAGTGTCCATCCCTTAGTAAGAACTCACACACAGGGAACCAAAAGAATTAGCTTTAAACCATGGTTCAAACATATTAGTAAAAATTTATGTATTTGAGTTAATCAATAAGCCTTACATGCTTGTTTAAAGCTTTCATTCCTTTAATTTTATTAACTTTATACTTAACCATACTTCTATGAACTCCTGGTCTTGATTAAAAAAGTTTTAAACCACCTAAAATGGTAGCATGCGGAAATAAAAAAAAAAAATAGAAAAATTTAATAAATTACCTGAAAATTGGGAAAAAAAAAATCTTGTTAAAACCTCAGGTTAATTGAATGATTTTCTACTATTAGAAATAACAAAAAAACCTTAGCTTAGAAACACAGTCCTTCAGGAGGAAACCAAACCAAACCAAACTACACTAGAACACCAAAATCCTGGATCCACAGAAAGCAAGGGTAAAATGATTGCTCCAAGTTGGTTTTGTGGGGGTTTTTAATTACTGTGCATCAATTGATATTTGTTCCATCTACATGTGCCCACACATTTCAACTAGAAAGGATAGTGGTGGAAAGCTAAAATGGAACACTGAGTCAAAACCAAAAAAATGGAAGAAAAATAATCTGCAACAAGTGATCACACCACATATTATGAAACTAAACTGCCTCTTAAGAAACGCTTGCAACTTCCACTTTTAAGAATGTATCCATCCTGCTCTAGGAAGCCGTGGCATTGTTTCAAAACTGCAGAAATTTATCACCAGCTACAGGAGAGACTCTACCCATTTCAATGCAAATATGTGCACTACTTATCTAAAAGAAAAAGCTCTTCCACACCCCAAAGAAAGTATGTTCAATCTTTACAACTAACCTAATCAAATTTTTTGCCCACGTAAGTCATTTTGAACACAAATTTTTTTTCCAGTTCACTGAATTTTTCCACTTCAGCTGATGAAATACTCAAAGTGATTTGAGTGTTTGAGCAACTTCAGGATCAGACTGACTTAGCTCTTGTCCAGGCAAAGGCTGTACTTTCTTTAACAGAAGGTAAAACAAGTAAAGACTGCAAGAACTGGTATGTCATATCTACCACACCACCACTTGTGTTGCAATACCTGCCACAGTTCACAGAAATTACTTCCTTGAAAGTAGTAGGCAGGTTCTGTTTTCTCTGAAGTGGTTTTATTGCAAGTATTTCCTTTAGTTTTTACAAACTACACCTTAAACAAACATGTATTTCCTTAATAAAGTCAAAGCCATCATGACAATTCACATTTTTAATTAAGGCTTCTATTTAAACTTAAATTGCATTCAAACATCTTCTCCCATCCTTAGTGCACACCAGCAATTTACGGAAAGCACACCGTCTCAGTTTTTGGAAAACATATTCCTAATGCACAGCTGCTTTGGAAATGTACATGCTTTGCCTAACTCCACAACAGACTGAATGTCTTTTGGGCACGTTACTACACCATCATCTTGGCAACCAAATCTTATTAAGAAAATATATTACTCGTCAACAGAATCTTCCCTCAAGAGCCCATCTTTCATAATCTGCTTGTTATCAGGTTGTGTAATAATTTCAGGCTACACAACTCCAGTGGCAGAATAAACCAGAGGGATTAATGGAATGCCTTTGTGCAAGAAGGACTCAGTATTGTAGCACACATGAACCAGGGAATAAAAAGCTTGAGTAAAACTGCTTTCACTGTCTCTTCATCAGTATGGTGAGAATGGTTTTATTGGTGAATTTCATGGACCACAGAAGAAAAACAGAGGCTGTAGTATGATCCTTATTCTTTAGCAGCACATCAGGCAAAACAGAGAGATAATTTTATCTGTTGATAAGACAACTGATATCATACATCTCTGTGGCCTGCTTAAAATACATCCTGGAAGCTGAACACACAAGCCCAAGCTCTACAAAGCATAATTTTTCAATTTACACTTTTACACAGACTTGTGTAATGCTGTACACTATAGCTCTGAAACAAATCAAGAACTAAAAGTGCAATTGCTGGGTATCCCATACTTCTCTCTACAGACTGGACCCAACAAGACACCGATTTGTAAAAACGCACTGCTCTGACTTGCTGAGAGGTTTCCCGCGTCCAACACTCCATTTCACAGGAAGAATCACAGGAGCACTTTGATTTGCTGTCTGCAAACTGAGTGAGTAAAGTTCAGCTTCAAGAGCCATGTGAGGCAGCTCAGGCCAGGCACAGGGTGGGGACTGTAAGGCAATTCAAAGAAGCTTTATAATATTTTATGCATCACCCTCCTTCACAAAAACCTCAGCATCCAAGGGATTCCTTCAGATTATTTTTAAACACTGCAGCTAGTTTCAAAGAGGTCCAAAGGAGGCAATTGCAACAAGATGGGATATATGTAAAAAAAATAAAAGCCCAGAACTTTATATGGAAGCGTTCGTATATTTTTCAAGCAGAAGAAAAATGGCTTTAATTTTACATGACTAAAAGCAGATTGTTTGCAGAGATGTTTTTCCATAGGTAAAGCATGATCAAAGAAAGGTTAACCGTGGAATCTGCACACATCAGAGCCCACACTAAATCCTGTCCAGAGGCCTGAATAAACTGCCCATTGGAGACCGCGGGCATTGCACAGATAATCCCACTTGGGCTCACTTGAAATTCTGTGCAGAATTAGTTCCAACTGACGGGCACGCAATGAAAAAGAAGCCGCTTGCGCCTCGGGCACAAATTCTTTGGTTTCCAGTTCTGCAGCAACTTAGCATTCCCGGCCTCTCTCCCAGTCACAACACCCGCCGGCAGCAGCGACCGACGTGGCCCGGGCCGGGCGGGCTCTGCCCGCGGAGCCCCCGGCCGCCATTTCCACATGTGCCACCTGCGCATCCATCAGCGCCGGCGCTGCGGCCGGACCAGCCCTGCCGGCTCCCCATCCCCGCGCACGCCGCCCCGGTGCTCCCGCCGGCGGCACGGCCGGGCGCGCCGCATCCCCGCACCGCGGGTTCTGCCCCGGGGGCACCGGAGCGTCTCCGGGCAGCGGGAGCCCGACACGGCCCCTCCCAGCACCGTCCCGAGGCCGGATGCAGCCCCGGGATGCGGGAGCGCGGCTCCCGTGTGCAGCCGGGGCTGGGTCGCTGCCCGCCCGCCCCCCTACTCACCCGGAGCCGGCGGCGGTGGTGGCCTTGATGGAGCTGATGCGGAGCCGGTTGGCCGTGTCCTTCAGCGCCTGCAGCGTCTGCTGGTCGGGCTTGTGGTAATCCTCCATGTGGGCGACGCGGGAGTGCCGCGGCGGCTGCGGATCTCGGGCGGCGGCGGCTGGACCTCGTCTGAGGATGGGCTTTGCGACAGCTGCGGCGGCGCGGCTCACCAAGGCCGAGCGCTGGGGCGGAGAGGAGCGCGGGGGAGGGGAGAGGAGCAAGGGGGCGGAGAGAGGAGCAGCCAGCTGCCTCCATCCTCCCTCCCTCCCTCCCGCCCGCTCTGGGCGCTGCGCGGGCCCCGCGGCGGCCCCGGCTCCTCCCGCGGGCGCCATTTCCGCCGCGCGCGCTGAGGCGGCGCTGAGGGGAGGGACCCGCGCTCCCCGCTCAGCACCGCTCCGGGAATCACAGCATTGCTGGGGCTGGAAGGGAGCGCTGGAGATCGCCCAGGCCAACCCCTCTGCAAGGCAGGGTCACCCAGAGCAGGTGACACAGGTGGGTTTGGAATGTGTGCAGAGAGGGAGACTCCTCGGCCTCCCTGGGCAGCTGTTCCAGTGCTCTGCCCCCCTCAACGTAAAGAAGTTATCTTTCATGTTGAGGTGGAATTTCGTGTGTTTTAGTTTTGGCCATTGCTCCTGTCCTGTTGCTGGGCTTCACTGAAAGGAGTCTGGCACCATCCTCCTAGCACCTGTCTTTGAGATGTTTATATGCATTAATGGGAAGCCCTCAGTCTCCTCCGGAATAAACAGGCCCAGCTCCCACAGTCTCTCCTCATAAAGAGATGCTCCAGATCCCTCCTGTTTGTGGCCTCCACTGTATCTCTCCGTCGGCTCCTTGTCTTTCTTGTACTGAGGTGCCCAGAAATGGATAGAGAACTCCAGATGTGCCTCACTAGGGCCGAGTAGAGGGGCAAGATCAGCTCCCTCGACATGTTTGATTCAGCCCCTGCTCCATAAAGCTGTTGCTGAGGATCTCCCACCCCACCCTGTTCCTGTCTCTAAAGGAATGTTACAGTATTCCACAGCTTAACAGTAACCTGGTTCTTCCAAAGGGGAGAAACAGTAGCAGACTTTTCCCGTGTGGCTTCCTGTCAGGAAATAATTCATATTTCCATAATATATGTTAAAAATTTTGACAAATATAGAGACTTTTGCATAAAATATTGACTTAACAAGCTAACAATCAACCAATACATTTTCTCTAGCGATTCTGAACACTATGACATTAACACTACAGACTTAACTAGGCGAGTGAAATACTTCATATTTGTTCTAGAAAGCTCATGCAGCTCTAGAAATCACAATCGAGAAACAACAAAAAAAGGTTAATCATACAACAATGACAAAAAAGCAGTAGTGCTAAGTTGGAATTGACGATCTTAAAGGTGTCTTCCAACCTTGATGATTCTATGATTCTAAATACTTTGGACCTTGAATTATTTTCTTGATCATGAGATCTAGTATTCCTGCACTGCACTTCTGTATTTCAATGTTCTGTCCACTGTTGGTTTGTCCTAGAAACTGTATTGTATTGATTTAAAAATACCCTAGTTACAAGTAGTGAACTAATGCTAACATCATCTACTTCCAGAAGACTCTGAACCATTCCCATTAAAAAATCTACACCTTCATCTTCACGGCTCTGCAGACTTTGGGTTTCAGAAACAAAGGAAACCACCTCCATGTACAGAGCATTCAGCCATGCTCACTTGGCAAACTGCCAGTAGGAAGTAACATGTGAAACTCTCAGCAAGGTATGATAAAACTTTTTTCCATAAACTAACCAATTTAGTAGAAGAAATAAAAGCAGACACCACTCCCTTAAGCTTAACTGCTTCCTTAAACTGTTTCATCAGTTGTCTTCTTGAAAATCCTTTTAATAAAAATCTTTAGAAGAAAAACTAGACTGGAAATTGGCCAGGAAGGATAAAACAGAGCCAACCAGCCAGAGCTGACAGTAGCAAAGTGCAGAGGTTGTTCTGGAGAGCACTATACAAAGGTTAACTGCTGCAACTGCCATTTGCTCTGCTCCAATCTATATTCGACCTTCAAATAACTGGGTAGGGTAGGCCAACGACCTTTTTTTTTTATTATTTCTGCAGCGGCAGTTACCCAAATCTTTTAATTTCAGTAATACACTTTGAAGTAATATGGACAATAAAATCAGGATATAAAAAAGCCTGACGAGAATCACATAAACCTTGGTTTAAGTTTAGAAACTCTGAAGGCATGGGTTGTAGTACTAAGAGCTTTCAGTGGCAGAGCAGAGGGCCAAGAAATGAGGGTATTAATGCACTTTCAGGGTCACTGTGCAGGTTTCCTCTCAGGGTACAGAAAGGCACCTTGTACACTTTGTAACCCACCATGTCTAAACAGCAGCTTGGTAATTAAGTAACACATGGCAGCTAGAAAGTAGCGACTTGTGCAGGAATCATACCAAATAGATCCTCCCTGAGGAAACAGAAACAGGACTGCTAGACACGGTGCAGGCATCAACAGCCATTCTAAGAGCAGTTTTCCCACAATATTCTTGTTAAAATCCACTTTTTACAATACAGGTACAACAATATAGGGACTTCTTTTGCCCTCCTGGAGCTCTGATGCCCAAAGGAATACTGTCAGTAGGGGAGCATGAAAGAGCTCAAGAGTTACAAGTAGCATCTATGAGAATTACTGATTTTGGCTCTTCCTTTGCAGATTTCAAACTATAAAATCTCCCCTAATTGTTCATGAGGTAACAGTAAATTCAAACCTAAGTTCCCTATACAAGATCCTTAATTGAACCTTACATATGCTACACACCAACAAATATCTTGCTCAGGACCTGGTTGTGCCATTGCCTCAAATAGGCCTAAAATCAGACTAATATTGTAGAGTGAGGGTTACCAACTTTTCTGAGCATGTTGCACAACTTTTCCTCTTCTCCTTTGTCCATCTTTGCATCCTTTCCACAACCTGTCAGGCTTCTCAAGGCAACAGCACGCTTCATTCTGTCTCCAGCTGTATGGTCAGAAAGTAAGACTAAAGCAGCTTGAGCCACCATTCTGGATCAAGCTTCCTGATCGTGTTTTGCTCATTGTGCTCTGGCTTTTTCTGCTGAGCAGTCCCAGAGCTCATGAACTGGATTCCTTTCAAATAAAGATGAAACAGAACATTCGGCCTGAGAAAGCAGCTTATTAATACATCCCAGTTGTTAGTGAGTATTCAGTCACACAGGACAGACGAGCTAGTCTGGAGCATAATTCAAACTCCCTTATAGTGCAGATGGGGAGTCCTCAGTGCACTCTTGTGTGCTCTATAGACCTGCTCTGCTGGAATCTCCTACCTGCTGGTGTAGTCGAAGCCACAGAACCATTTTAGCAGCACAGCAGCATTTATTAGATTGAGCTCTGTACCATGCTCACTGATTTGAGAGCAGTTGTTAAAATACTGGCTGTGCAGTTTTTCTATCACCCCTGCTGTTTAAACACTGCTCTTTAGACAGATGTTGACATTTGGCTCAACCATCATCTCACCGATACAGAGTTATCCATGTCAGTTGAGTGAGGTTAGGCAGGATAATTTGGTCTTCCCTAATCTGTGGTTCAGAAGAGGTACATAAAGTAAATTCTTCAAATGAGGCCAAGTGTAAGTGAAATCACATTTATGATGCCAAACTCCACAGTATTTTGTATTGACCAAAGATACATTAAGAAAACATGGCTGTGCACCCACTTTCAGCTGCAGAAAACAAGTTTCAAAAAACTTCCTAAATATATTTGCATCAGGAAACAAAAAGCTTATTTTAGAGATATGGCTACTTCATCTTTCTGGATGGCTGGTAGTATTTACAAACACAGGAGAAAAATATCAAAATAGAAACAGGTATCATGAAAACAATGAAGTAATTTCTACACTAAGTTTTTGCTTTTAACAGATTAATTTACTCCCTATTTTCTGTCCATACCGTGTAATTAAGAGGTGAGCATTGCCAGGCTGTTACTGTTCTTCTCTGCATAAATCACTGGTAGTGGCAAAGTGAAATGACAGCCAACTAAAGTAGAGTTCAGTCACTCCTTGCTCCTTTGTCAATGTCCTTTGTTTTCTCTCTTTTAAATATAAACTGGCCTGCTTTTGCCTTTGTTGGGCTAGGCTGATTCCATTCTTTGGCTGAAGAGTAAGGCCTGTGGTCAAGTCTCTTCACAGTGAAGATGTGCTTTTGAAGTGCCTTGTAAAGATGGCTCCCTCAAACAGCAATTATAGCAAGTGCCTTGTCAGGCTGGACATACAGTGCTTTCTTGTTTCCTTCCTGTAAGAAAATAACTGAGACTGATCTGGATCAGTCCAGTATTACTATAAGTCACAACTTCCTGTGTTTCCTCCATTGTTATCTGAACAGTAAAAAGACTTCAAGATAGACTTAGCTTAGACAATGTCATTGGGAGATCACTGCCCACAACTCCCCCTCCATTCCCTGAATCCTTGTGCTGCATCACCGAGTGCTTATTGTGGTATTGTGTTCTTAAAACAGCAGCTCAAGCATTCACAGGATGAAATTCCACCTTGTGTCAGTGCCTCCACTTTAATCTACTGAAGAGGCGTGTTATTTCTGCAACTCTGATCAAGTGTGATGGACTGTAAAGCAATAGCTGAAGTCATGGTATACATGGCATACAACAGTCAACATTTCTTCCACATTCCTGGGACTTGCCTCTGAAACCACGTACAACGTGATTAAAACAAGGATGCAAATGTATGGACAAAGAGTTTTGCTTCAGAACATACAATCACATCTTGTTAGCTTCAGTATTAACTGCTAGACTAGACAGCTTATTAAATACGTACACAGGATAACTGGATTTTTCCATCCCTTCCTCCACGTTTCAGCATCAGGGCATTATGTGCAGCAGAAGCATGAAAGCTCAGCTATGACTGACATTTGCTGAGATACTGCAAAAATGCATTGCTGACATAAGTACATGCAACCCTGTTTACCAGAGCAGGAGCTGCATGCACTCAGCACTGCTGGAATTTAGGCCAGTTAGCTACCATGGGGCTACATGCTCAATTTTACCTTAAAAACTGTTCTCAAAAGATTGCCAAATCCAAGTCTAGTTAGAGCTCATCACTACACAATCCAAACAGTAGTGAGTAAAGAAAATGTGTGGAGGCATGGGAGGAGACCACAGGCTGTGCAATTGCAGTTTGAGCACGGTATGGATTCCAAACTGAACTGCAACTGCCAGTCACTGCTGGATTGTAACTTTGCTAGTCCTGAACATCTCCATGTAGTGCACAGGGTTTAATTTCATTTGCAAAGTACCTCAAAAAAGAGAAGTGGAATTCTACTCACTGTGGAGTTGTGGTGGAATTCCAGTCATTGTAACCTGATGGATGGGAATGCAGTACGTTGTCAGACCAAATTTTCCAGAGACTCAGTCCTTACTGTCACATCTTACTCAAAATAAATTCGATTCCTTCATCAGTGACAGCAAGTGGTTTTAGATAAGCACAAGTGCACACTCAAGTAAACACCCTGTGAAAAGAATATTCAGCAGGCTGTGAAATAATGATCAGCTCTGCAGTTCCCATTGGAGCATGAAAAACACTCTCAACATCCTTTAGTGGCCATAGAACAGCAGTTTGTGCTACACAAACAGCTATAACGTGGAAAATGCAAGGTTCTTGTGCAGCACGTGATGCAGAAACATCCAGAAGGGAAATCCATCCACCTTTGAAGTCTGTAAGAGCAATATACAAGAAAAAGATACATACAAACTGAAAAGATTCATAGTTCAACTCAACTAAAACTTTCTCCTCAGCTGACAAAGTAGTCTGCAAAAGGAAAAATGTGTATGGAAAGCTTCATAACAGAACAGACCATTTTTGAGTTACAGGCAGGCAAATGTTGGATAAAAATAATTTTAAACCATAGTAATTTTTATGTTGCCTGTAAGTAAAAATGTCATTTACTACAAAAAACCAAACCCAACCCAAAAGCTGCAAAGCTTCCAAAATATTATGACAATTTTGTGATACATGAAATATGTTCAGATTAAACCAAGTAACTTGAGACAAGTCTTACGCAATGAGACTTTTTTATGTCTATCTAACATGTAGCCTGCCAGAGAAAAACCAGAGGCATTTTATGTCTCATACAGTTGAAAGGAACTAACAGTGACTAGGTTTGGGTGGTTTGATGATATTTAGGGAAGTATTTCTGCTAGCAGTGCAAGAAAATTACAGTATTTAAATCTAAGTTTGTAATGCTAATATTGCAGTATTTTGGGGTATTTGGATTGGTTTAGTATAACCAGTGAACGATATTATTTACAAAATATTTAATTTATAATCTGACTTTTCACTTGTTTTAGTTTCTTTGTATGTTATGATAGATATGAAATACTTATACAGTAGGAATGAGGCATTTGCCTGCATCCATGCTTAAAAGGCCTACTGAATACATAGATGTTCCACAGTTACTTCACTACGTTTGCTTTCTCTATTTGATTCTTGACTTTAGTTCCATAACACTCTTCAAACAAGCTCAGAAGTTATTGGTCTCTTCAGTTGTTGCTTAAATGAATATCTGTATTCAATTACTGAATTTGGCAAAATTAAAAGAATAAAGTTATTGATGATAACTTGTGTGAAGCGACATCTCCCAAACAGCAACGCTTTCATAGGGTGTGCACATTTAGAAGGAAGGTGTAAGAGAGCTGTAATGACCAAATAAAGTAGGATTTATTTAGTGAAAAAAATCTTCTTCAGTCTGACCTCTGCAACACAACAGGCTTTGACTATTCTTGTCCTTTGAAAGAACAACTGCATTAGAAGCCCTTTGAGAAGGCAATCATTCAAGAATGGATGAAATGGATTGATGCCAGAGCATTCTCTCATTATGCACCAGCAGCACATCCTTCCACATGCAAAAACACAGCAACTTCAGCTAGACATGGAACAGATTGTTCAGCTCATCTTCAGTAATAACATTATTTAGCTGCTAATGAATGTAAGGAAAAAAATAAAGAAAAAACCTCTGATGTCTGTGCAGCACATCACCAGTAGTTGTAAGAAATTTTATGTACTGCATCAGAACAGGTATAGGAGCAGTAACAAGATCAGGATTTTTTACCTCAAATGAAGTTAAAGCTACATCACAGGCTCAGACACTAGAGACTATGAATCTACATTACTTTCACATATGTCTGTTATGTTAGCAGTTTCCTTCAGGCAGCTATCTTTGTATCTGAAAAATATTAATTTATTTTCAAACCTTTATTAAATGTACTGCACATGTTTCTAACCAAACCTTTGGTTTTCTCTAAAAGCTGTTGTGGCAGGATTTTCCTATTAAACCATTGAAAAGTAGAGATCTCTCTTTATAATGGGCAACCTGTGCCTTCCATCCTAAAGATCACATCAGGAGCAGGGCTTGCTGTAAACCACAACAGACTCTGTACACATCCAGATCCTGCAGGCTTTAACTGCACCCTTGTACCACAATTCTTGTGGGGAGTTTAAGATGACAGAAGCTTCCTTTGCAGCAGTTTTGTTACATGGGAGAACTGTGTCCCCAGAGGACAGAAGCAAATTTGTTTGATGCTTAAAATGTAAACCAGAGAACTTAGCATCACCCATAAATCTCAAACCTACATGAGAACGCTGGATAACCTGCCAAGCCTCTCCCATCCCTCTTCTGAACCACAAGGAGTACGAGCTGGATGTGCAAGTCATATGCTTTCTAAATTAAGACCAACATAGACTTTTGTATACAGGAGCCAGGCTGGGTGATCCTTGCTCTGTAGGTACTCTTAAAAGCTTCTTAACTTATTTATGAGGAGAAAAGAAGTAAAACTTGTGCATTTACATCACATCTCTGCGTGTTTCCAAGAAAGGCCTAAGGGCAAGTGCTTTTATTTCGGCCAGCATACAAAGCTTATTTTGTGGTTTTATTTCCCGAGGTTGACTTTGTAAAATGAACCTTGAATTTTAAAGAATGGACTATGGTAGAAATATTTTTAAAGCTCTACTTAAAACGTAAGACAAAAGGCAACTAGATATGAGCAGCCTTGTTCTATGTAGCAAATTTTAAACTGTAATGACAGGCCACCAAGCAAAGACAAAAATTAGGTACTGCTGTGATCAGTCAACTCTACTGTGCTGCCTCATTACCAGAGGTTAAAAAACCCCACAGCAGACCTGAAGAATTAGAGCAAGGAAATCATGCCTACCCAGTCATTTTCTGAACACACCCTGAAATAATCTGAATTCTTACAGGCAGTCTGCATTTGAGCTTTGAGAATACCTCAAGACATGCAGCATTATGGAAACAAAACTGTAACTTAAATTCTTCTGTGCTTCACGAAATACCATCACAGGCCATACTTTTCTCTCTACAATATCCCCTTTCCTATTTACTTAAACTCTTTTGCTATTCCTTCCCTTGTTTTCTTCTCAGGAATCTTCTATTCAGTTGTCCTTTACCTCTTGTTTTATTGCCAGTGCTCTTTCAAAAATGCAGCAACTGATAAAAATCTCTTTTCACTGCCCTCTTTTCTCAATGCTTTTTGAGCCTGATTAGGAGTGTCTCATGAAAAGGAAGTGAAAAATTGTTGCATAACTGACAAGGATGAGCTTTACAGTTCATGGATGCATTTTAAGTTACAGGTCTATGACAGACGTTTAATTATCCTAAATTATAAGGTCAGGTCAAAAAATAAATCCCCCAGTCAAAATCTAGAAGATAGAGAAAGGCTGATTCGCACCTGAAGTTGTGTGAAGATAAGTGAAAAAATTCCACTACTGGGCATTGGAAATATCCTTCGATAACATACATTATAATTGCTAACATTTTGATTAGAAAACTAAACTGAAGAGAAATTTACCTCAGCGATAATAAAGACTATTTAGTAACTTGAAGGCATCCTATTAACAAATGAAGAAAAACTGCACAAATGACAGGTTTCTTACTATGTTATCTTCTATAGTGAGAAGGAAGTGTAGTTGAACCCTTACCAAAGTCCACTAACTTCAATTAATTTGGCCCATGAACATGAGCTACGACTTGTTATTTAATTCTGCAAGCCTGCAAATGAAATTTGAATTTTAGAGGATGAGCTTTAGGAAGCCTAATGCCTATTTCCTGATTCTATCCAGTACATACCACCATCATAGCAGGGATTGACTTTATGCACTCAGACACTTTCAAAAAACATGACTGTAGAGCACACAGGATCAAGAGACAAAATGCCAAAAAGATTTTGGTTTGCATAAACTTTTTGTACAGTGCCTGGTTTAGCTGGAGCTAAACAGAGAAATTCAGAAGAATTAACCTTATTCCCAAACCAAAGGGCAGCCCTTCATGTGAGTGGCAGTGAAGAGGAATACCTGGATCCAGAGAACACAAACAGATTAATGGCACTGAGAATGAAAAAAAAATTCTTGATATTGACCAGACAGGCAACATACCTAATATAGAATTTAGATCTAGATTCCAAAATTTAAAGTTTGATTCTAAGCCGTTTCCACCTTTTTTTTTTTTTTTTTTTTAATATTATGTTGCAGTAAACCCATGACTTCTGTACCTGTTTTGTATGGCAGTCTTCTATTAGAAGAATCTGCTTCTGGACATAGCACAGGCATCAGTCCAATATAAACCATTAGAGCAACAAATGCCATTCTCCAGTGGCCTCTCCTGGCATTTGATCTGCCCTGCAATCACCAGCTCCTATGGGTAGTTAGAATGGGAATAAGCATCTACCTAAGAATAAGGGATTTAGGCGTAAGATTCTGTTTAATTTCAAGGTCAATTTCTATGTTTTTCTTCCTCATCAGCTTCCTTATTTTACTTTGTGAGTTTGGGTCAGTTGCATGGTATCAATCAGATACAGTAAGAGGACAACTGCAATTTCCAATGTCTTGGATCAAAGACCAACACTGGACTGAGAATCAAATGACATGTCCAGATGGATGAAAGGGGATACCATAAAAAAGTGATACAGAAAGGCACTAAACACAGAGCTGTACTTACAAGCCAGTGAAATTGCAGCTGCATTTCTTAATGGGAGAGGAAACGTACCTGTTTATCAAATTCAAAACACCAGGCTGCTGACAGCAGCAGAGGACCTTGTAGAGGCTGTTCCCCACTGCCCTTCAAGCAGTCAGGTTGCATTTTCTTAGTGGACAAAGGTAATTTGGTTCTACCCCCAGAATGGAGTAAGGAATTTGAGTTTCCTCTCTGGAAAATATTAATCCTAAATAAAAACTGAACCTTCCAGTAAGTTAATAGAACTCTAGAAATAAAAGGAAATGTCACAAGCTTTTCGGAGGTGCTGAAACATTTGTTTTGAAGTTTTATTATAAAAATATATTTGCAAACATACAAAATTTTGGATGAAAAAATGTTCATTCTTAAAACATTTATGCAATAACTTAATAACTGCAAACATACATAGGTGCTATAAAACCCACACCATACCAAAAACGTTAATGATGCAGTATCTACATTTTTTGACTTACAATTATTCCGGTTTCCAGAAATCTTTCCTGACGCCCCCCTGTCCCATGGTCTTCATATTGAAAGAACATGCAAATGGCTACAACTGGTGCATATGCAGAAGTGATAAAACTCAGAAATTACTAAAAGCACATAATGTACATAAAAAAGCCTAACTAACCATATGTCCATACACTGAATAGATAAAAATAAATACACCACCAAATCAGATACTGCAATTTTTCCAACTTGAAGTGAAAGGAAGATATTGCATCTTAACATTTTCGTAACATTGCCAGACAAAAATGAGGTGATACATATTGCACACATTCCTCTTGTTAAGATATGCTTTATGAAGCAACCCAAATACGTGGCAAAAAGGTGGCTGATTTGCTTAGAATACTTTTAAAAACCAAGAAGTCCCAAATGACAGTTTGCTTTCCAAAATATTTCAGAAATTCTATCAGTGACTACACATGGCATAATGGGTTTCAGAAATAAACCAAAATGAAGCAATTAGAAATGCAAGCAAAAATGATACATCCAGCAGCGAGTGTTTAAATACTGAGTATTTATACACAGAACTACATATTTTATATTAAATCAGGATGAATCACTTGAATTTTTTTTATCACTCATTCTGCAAATCTTGTTTAATTTGGAAAGATATTCTGCTTCTAAAGTTATTAGCTGTTAGGCACCTTTCACATAAACTTTGCATTGTTAAATAACAGATAAAGTCTAACTACAAAACTGAGAATTTTGATTTTCCTGAACAATTCAGCAGCTGTAGGTTTTGAAACTGTCTTTGATTAGGGAAAAAGTAAAAATCCAAACTCAAACCTAAAGTAATCTTATTAACATGAGTCACAAAAAACATGCTTAGGTAAGAATTAATTTGGGGAGTGTAGTCTGAACTAATCATCTTTTGATTCTGAGAAAGAACAGATAAAATCCCCATTAAGCCAGTAGTTAAAAAAAAAAAAAAAAATCACTTGAAAATGGTCACAACAATTTCCTGTGATGCCCCAAGGTAACTGGCTACACACTGGTTATCCCTAGATGCGGATAACATGAAATCAAGCACTTCAATAAGCTGGTAATTTCAAACTTATACAAGTATTTTAAAAAATTAGGAAAAAAAGAAGTTTTTAAATACACAGCCCAAAATGAAAAAAAAAAAAAAAAATTCAGATTTTACACTGTAATTGAGCTTGTGTTTTACAATGAGCTTTTAATTAAAGGAGTTTATCTGTTAAAGCCACTCCCCTGGCTTGTCACACCTCTGCAGTGGGGGGTTCCCATGTCAGCTGGCCCTGTGCAGAGGTTATAACAAACACATGCACTTGTTCGAGGTGTAAAGTTTGCTGTGGACACCACAATTTCAACTCTGCTTCTCTGCCAGTTCATTTGGAAAGTTGGGGCAGGGAAGTAAACCAACAACCTGCTGCTACCAGGACACTACAAAACCAAAGTGAAGTAAGGATCTGCCAACTGCTTGTTTCCAGCTGCCCAGGAACCCTCACAAGTTAAGGATATTCAAAGTATTATTACTTTTGTATATGGCTGAAGAACTAGAAATACAACTCCTTCCTATCATTTCTATAGATCTTTGGATATGACTGTATTTAGCAAACAGTACCAGTGTGCAACTATCAGCTTCCAACATTTCTATTCTTACAAGCTTCTATCAAATCTTTCTTTCTTTTCTTCTTTTAAGCTGTCCATGAGAAGTGAGGAAGTTATGGACTCCATCTTTGCTAAATCCAGATAAAAGCAACCCTCTATTTGGCTTAGACTGCCCATTTTTGTTCAGAGGATCTGCTCACTGGTTTGTTCCTTTCAGTGAAACTTTTCCTAAAAAGCCCAACAGGAAATCAGTTTAGACCTTCAATCTAAATTGAGCCTCACTGTTTATGTGCATATACAGTATTGTAACTCCAGAATTTATGGAAGAAGTGCCTATCTTCCGTAACAAAGTCTGAGTTTGTATTGCTGAATTCAAATGCTACCATTAAATCCAAAATATTTCTTGATGAATGCACATTTGCATCTTTCCCTGAATCTTGCACATTTTTCTAACAATACACTATATATTTTAACTGGAAACACTGAACTCAAAGGCTGAGAAGAGCTTTTCAGAAGGCAGGTAGTGCTAAACAAAACATTTTCCACTAAAAAGCTAGGAAAAAAACCTAAAATAGATCAAATACATAAAAACGTAAATATTTGTTGTATCTAAAACATCCTGATTTGTGAACAAGTCACAATTAAAGCTCAATTACTAGTTTCCAATGAAATGGCCATGCACCTTGACTACGTCAACATTAACTAATCCTTAGGATATCTATGCATATATGTATGTTGTAAGGAGTCAAAAAATATTTTTCTTCATATTTCAATAGTGCTTGAGGGAAAAGAATGAAGCAGTGCATCATAACTCACTAGAGATGACCTCTTTACTCAATAACCCAACACTTTTCTATTACTGAAAAAGCATCCTTTAAAACTACTATTGCGGGAAAAGGTTGGGACCTGAAGTCAGATTAATTACCTTTGCATGCCTTTAAGAAATAAATACAACCCACGGGTAAACCAACACAGCAGCATAAGAAAGTATAATTAAAAATTTTCTGATTTCAAATGGGAAAGTACCCAGTTAAATTCTTAGTGAATAGTGACTTACTAAATCACATACACAAAGCAGTAACATTTTAATTAGATAAACTTCAGACTATGAAGTGTGCACTAATAATCTGGGAAGGGGGCAACAGAAGAAAAGCATGCATTTGTTTCCCATCTTCATAGTTTTCAACACTGCAGTTCCAACGCAACTGAGGAATGAAAGCCAACTATGGTGTGGTCCATCCTGAAGCTAAAAGGGAACAGAACGTTTAAATTTTATCAAACACTGCTGAACAGGAAGAGAGTCTTCCAGTGGTGGTCTCCTAACTATAAATTTAAAATGAGAACTTCAACATGCAACTACTTTGTTGCTTAAAAAAAAAAAAAGAAGATACAATCACTGAGGATTTTGCATATTTCAAATTTCACCTTTTTAGAGAAAATGGCCTTACTGACATAAAACACCCAAGTGAGTAACACAGAAACAAGTAAGATTAATGAAATACTGAAAGGATGAATATCCACGCAGTACCTAGAGACTGCCAATGTATTGAGCTGATCACATTTTTAGACCTTTTATTAAGGGTTTTACTCCAATGGCCTGGCTTCCAGACCCTTTCCTTCCCCACACCTGCCAGCTTAATCACAAGGCATTTTGCTCTCATTTTCCTTAGTCCTTCAAACTGGAACTAGGTTCCCACAACTGAATTTGGTTCTGGTGTGCTGTAGTGTACTACACTGTGCATTTGCTGGTTGAAATAGTTTTGAGTCTGTAATCCTTGAACAGTGAATACAGCCAGGAATGAGAGCCAGAGCAAACATTTGCACATTCACTTAATGCTAATGAGAGCTCAAATGCAACTTAAGTGCCCTCCCCAAGAAAAGAAAGGTTTGCTGGTGATGATCACAGTGAAAACCTAGATCATTCTGAGAAAGAACATTACTTTCATAAGTATTTAAGGAATAATCTTTCCTAACAGGTTCAAATTCAAGACATGGAAAACTAAATATTCTTTTACAAAAATATTAGTTTTATAGATGAGGCATAATTGTTTCTAAAATGAACATATTTTAAGTAGATTCAACTTCAATTATAGCTTAATGTTGTCTGTGCTCTTGGTTAGGACTTGCAAGTAGACTTCATGGATAGTGCTGAGAAAACGGGAATCATTCTGCAGGAAAAACAGAAACACATTAGAAACATCAGTAAAAAGATGCAAAAAAGAGTTTAATGCCACTTAAGTTGTGAAAAGGATTCCTTCCAGCTGATAAGGGAAGGAGCTGTGTGCCTGCACAAAGGGTGCTTTTGGAACACACATGGGCTGTGAACCATGAAGCCGGGCAGCAGCTGAAGGGATCACCAGGCACTCTGGAAGCTCAGACACACAAGGGGTCACTGTGTCAGCCTGGTCACATTTTGCTTCCCTCCAGAGTCCAAACCATAGTCTTAGACACAAAAAATCCCATCCTATCTACAGGCTCCTAAATCATGTCTGCCTGAGTGTCAGATGTGATGCTGTTTGTCAGGCAGACAAGCCTGAATGAGACTGCAGTGTGCTCCACAAGGGTTCTCATGTCAAAGCATGGCTGGGAAGTGAATTGCTTTAATCTATGGACAATATTTACAGAAATTTCTTGAGTCTAATTCCTTCAAATGACAAGTTCACAAAACTGGTATCTAATCAGTTAGCTTGATACTCTCTTTACAAGATCTGAGCAGCAATTGGCATCCTGCTTAGAGTGCTGTCTGAGTACTCCCATGCTGCAGGATATACCTATTTTGGTCTTCATTCAGCTCTCTCTCTGTGAAGACTGGAGACAAATATCCCTGTCAGCTCTCTAAAATCACCACTCAGAATATTGGCAGGTGAGCTCAGTTCCAAGATTAATTTAAGTCTTTAATTAGAAAACCCATACACATCAGTAGAAAAAAAATGGAACAGATAAATCAGGCAACCTAACGATGGGATCTGGTAATGCCCTTTTTGGTCCTAACAACTTGGTCACTGGGAAGATACTGTTTGTTATTTTTAGATTTGCATTTTGGGTATAAGCTCTACTAACACCAGCACGGAGTGAGCAAGAGAATCCTGGGCTAACAAAGAACTGTTTGTCATTCACGGCAACTTCACCATGACATTAAGGGTCAAAATCATTTCAATGCACAGCTGCTCCCAACATCACAGATTTAATTCAACTGAATTTTTTAGTCCCTAAAAATAGCAGAGCTAAAACTTTGCAATTTCCATTTCAAAGAAACACACTAAAAGTAAAAACGAGGAAAGGTTCTAGGGAACTGAAAACAGGAAAGCTTTCCTTGGGTAAGTGGTACACTTACAAAGACAGCAAAATCAACTCCCCCCCTACCAGCTTCTACTCAGTGCAAGTTACTCCTAACTTGTCTACAAATTCATATAGATGTGAAAGGACACATCCCAGGTACTCCGTTCTTCTAAGTCCTCCACATCTCAACCACAAGGAGCAAGCTGTGCCATACTCTGTGTACAGTGTGGAGTAATCTGCCTCTTCCAACAGAAAACATCTTTTGTAATCTTTTAGGGCAAAAGGAGTTACAGGGGTACAGAATTTGTCAGTGCTGCCTTCTGTGCTTGGAACCCCATCCCTCAGAAACTGAGTTCTGTATAGACACTACCTTTATTAGATGTATCAGTGCTTCTTGAAGCTGAGACCTGCTGAGAACAGTAGGAGGTGTAGTCTGAATTTCTGTTGTTCCAAGTGTTAAAGGTGAAGAACAACTGGCTTTATTCTCCACTTCAGTAACTTTTGTAGCTGACTGCTGAAACACACTTGGAGACAAGAGCACTGAAGGTGTTACTGTAGTTGTGGCTGTAACAAACTGTGGAGGTGCAACCTGTAAAAGAACAGGAAATTAATAATACTGTATTCAGTAAGAATGAATGATGCTGTAAAGGCTGGAGACATAAGCATAAAGAAAATGAAATGAATTGTAGCCACAATTATTCAGTCAGATATTGCAGAATAGTTTCTCTTAATGAAGAAGTATCTACCTATGAAGATTAATATCAATAGTACTTCTCATTTTCAAAGCTGAAGAAGACAGCAGCCTTGAACATTCTTGTATGCAGACTCCTTCCTACTCATGTGGTTGCTACCTTCCAAAATTTTTGGAACATAACACATACAACAAAAGCTGAGCTTCACCTAAGTAATCAGAGGAGCCTCTAGCTGTTTTGCAAATTAGTATTATTTTCCTTAGGAGTTTTCAGAAAGACCTGTCCTGCTTCCTACACCCCCACTTATATTGTCTCCCACAAATACTTTACTTTGAATTTTAAGTGTATCTTAAACATATTTAAGGAGACTGCTGAATTATAATTACAGCATTGGAGTACACTGAAATAGTCTCATTCTATTTTCCCTTGGGGGGATGTGGGACAGAAGTATTTTGAGGACCATCTTCCCACCTCATCATTCCACAGGTCTGTCTCTATTTCATTACAAAAATCCACATACTGTCTTCACTACTTTTCCTTCTAAACATAAATTGCACATTTCTAAGACTATTACATTTGTATCAACCAGACATGAATAAACGTCCACTCTGAGCAACTCTGACATCTCCAGATAACTGCAGTCATTACTCAGGATGATAATCTATGTCTTGCTCAGGCTTCCAGGATGACCAACACGGTGAAAAAAAAAAAAAAAAAAACCAAACTAAACCAATCTCACTCCAAAGAAAAACAACACTAAATATGATATGTAAAGATGTTTGGTATGTCAGCAGAAAGAGTTCCCCTTGGATAACCAACAATCTTCAGAGGAAAAAACCCTCCAAAGCCACCTAAAGTTAATATGTATAAAATAACAGCAACAACAAGAGAACTTGAAAATTGATTTTCTTGTAGTCAAAACTGTGAAGACTCACAGCGTGGGATTTCAGCTGAAGACAACGTGTTTAAACTGACAGCTTACTATACAACATGCACATGTTTCTTAAAATTCCCAAATCCATATAAAATGCTTTTAGTTAGGTAATTTACTAACTGGGTCATGAACAGACTGTAGAGCTTATCTTTTGGCAGGCCAGTAGCTAAAACAGCATCTTACTTCAAATAGGGCCAATTTTTTGCCTTCGCAATCAGATCTGGGCATGCTACTAAAACTGCCTTCATGGAGAGCGAGTTTGATAAGGATGAGGCAAGAAATCTGAAAAAGGACTGGGTGCATAAGGGAAAAGTAGAATTAAAATACGGATGGTATCCTAAAATGAATACATAACAAAAAGGTAATTAAAACCACTTATGGAACACTTGACTATTACCAGTTATTTTGTAACTGCAACCTGAAACTTGAAATTGACATTATTTTAAATTGTTAGCCCAGGCACTGCTAAGAATCTTAAATCTAATTTTAGGTCACTAAAACTTGCTCTTACAGGTTTTGCAGTAGCAATTACTTGGTTTTTTTTCCTCCATCTTCAATTTTTTCTGCTTTGTATCTTTTCATAAAATAAAAGGTATCTCAGGAAAACTGAGACACAGTAAAGCAAGGATTGCATTTTAAGCCTCTGGGGTGCTTAATGTTGGGCCAAGGCTAATAGACCCTACTGCAATATTATGGCATTAGTAGTCCAATATAAAACCCAGTTCAAATAGTGCAAAGTCAGTGCAAGGCTGCAAATCCAAAAATGTATTTTCATTTCTGCATTAGAACCAATAAGAGGGACTGTACAAGAGCAGTGCTCTGACAGCAACCCCCCCTTCTTTAGTACAGTTCTGCTTCATAACAGCTCTTTAAACATGGTCAGTGGGCAGTGACTATTTGAGATATCAACTGGGTACTGCAGCTGGGTTTTTTTCCCCCTTTCTAAGAAAATCATTGAAAATTAGCAGAGGTACTTATCCACTTACTTGACTTGCTTTAGACAAAGTTTTCGGCTGTGGAAATACTTCTGATTCCTTGTTTTGTTGTACAGTCTGAGTTAAGGAAAAGAAAAAAGCAAAATTCACAAGTTACCATCCACAGCTCAATTTCCAGAGGTGGTTCTCTGTTTTTAAGAAAGCCAAAAAAATGCAGATTTCAACAGATTTTAGATATAATTTGATCAATTTTGTGAAACTGATATAATCAAGGGGAAGCTAAAAAAAGAGGAAAAATCTGAAATTATGTTTTATGCTTTCACTATTATGGCAAGCCTATAAAGCCATATCTCAATATAGCCCACAGGTACCCCAAGCAGAAGTGGGTCAAAATTGAAGGAGTACAAAACATTCAAAGCAAAATAATCAGAAAAAGGAAATTGTTAATTGTATACTTTCAAATAAGGTAGAGGCTAGACTTCCACCACACCACCTCTCATCACAGTGCTCAGCCTGTAATCTTCTGTCCCTTCTCAGATTCCCAGCTCTGAGCAGTACTTTTCTGACACAAGTACAGATGAAATCTTTAGGACTTATTCACCCACTAACAGCACCAGTTTGCAAAACCTCCTTCTCTACAGACAGGTCTGCCATTGACAGCAAATGCTAATGATACAAAACTAATGGAACTGGATTTCTAACTTAGCCATTCAGTCAATACCACACAGTGGAAGTCCTTCATTATCTTCAAACAGCTAATACATAACAGCACATTTTTCAAGAGAAAAATACATGTAGTCTAAAGCTTCATGGATATCAAAGCCCACAGAATACCTGAAGAGGAGAGATTATCTTGCTGTTCAAGGCTGATGGCTTACTGTGAGATTCTTTGAAGCTTTCTGGTGTTGCAAGTTGACCAACCGAGGCAGAGATGTTTGGTGTTAAGGGAGTCTTAGTGAGAGACTGCTGTTGTGTTTGGTCATGCTGTGGGGTCAACCTGAGTTTCTGGAGAAGATCAACACTTGTATGAGATGCATTTGAGACAGTCCCCATGTTTGCTGTAGTCAAGGGTGCTATGAGCTGGCTTTGGCCGGCCATTAGATTCTGTGGAGTGTGGTTCACTTCAGATGGCGGCTGATTCACCAGTGGCGATATGGGCTTGGCAGCTTGCTGCATAACTTGCATTATACTGTTGCTTTGTTTGAGGCCAGGAAGCATTGGAGCAGGGGCAGCTTCCATTGTCGAGGCTGAATTAAGAACAGGGCTTAAACGAACTGAATAGCTTGAAACATTTTTCATATCAGGCTGGGAAACTGAAGCTGGAGGTATTATCATAGGTGTTAAACAGTCCTGCTGATTGGCACTGGGTTTAACGCTCAGACTTTCACATTTCCCCACGGATTGTTGCATTACTGGTGACTGGTCAAAGGAAAAAGGCAAAAGCAAACTGTGCTGCTCTCTGGCAGATGTGTCTGTCTGCAGCTTCTCCATTCTCTCTGGATTGGGATAGGGAGCTGCAGGCTGTTCCTTTGGGACAGAGGTTCCAAACAGTTCCTCCAAAGTCAGATGCTTCTGCCTTGACTGAAATGGCTAAAAAGAAGGGAGAAGGAAGTTTTCAATTTGAAACTAGACACAGCACTGTGCAGCTGACACAGTCTATTACAAATTCAAGGAAACTAGGAGAGACAACTAGGTCAAATGCATGTAAAATACAGTTTGGGTATCAAGGGTGCCCTATTCACAGGAATTTTGAAACTCATTTAATTTACGAGGAACATCCTGGCTATGTCTGGTTTTTCCTTACAGCCATCTCAGGACAGTCTATGCAGTAGTAGTCAGGAAGGGGGAGGGGTATGGATTCTGTCAGGAACACGGCACCTGCCATCATCCATCAGCCCCAAGTACACAAGGCACTTTAAGAAAGCGGGAGGAAAAACATACATGTTGAAAAAATCCTCACAGAATTCCGAGTTGGAAATAGTTAAATGGCCTAAAAGATGGGAAAGGAACACAGAAACCAGAAGCTGCACAACAGAACTAGCAATACATGCCTAGAGAGTTTTCCTCAACTTTTTCATTAACAATGCAGTAGATGTTACAATAGGTAAGAGAATTTACATATACCTAAATATTTATCTCCTTGAAAAGTGTGTATGTACAGAGTTACATCTACTAGTCCCTTAGTCTCTCCCAAAAATACACATGTAGCCTACACCACTGACATTGTTACAAAAATGTGATTTTAAGAATATCATATTTTGCTGAAAATATTTTAAAATGTGTTTCATTAAAGAGAAAAGCCATTAACATCAGTGATTTCAAAAATTTTTTTTTGAGGCTGCACAGGACCAGAAGTTATGTAAAACAGCTGGACTGAAATACAACATTCTGTACAGAAGACTGAATGGCCTGCAGCACAATTCCAGTGTATTCTGATGGTATGTCTAAACAAAGATGCTACTTCACCATGACAACTACTGCACCATGACATTGCTCTGCTGGCTCTGATCTCCCTAGCACAGAGAACAGCAGCCAAGGCACAGCAGCACAGGTGCCACACAAACAGCCCAACAAGAACCCCTTGAGCTTGAAGTCACACTGTCTTTTGCCCAGGTTATTCATCTCTACTGTCACTGTTATTCAATTGCAGCTAAAGTCTGGCACCCTGTCATTTTGGGGCTGGAACATGCTATAGTTTACAAACCTTATTAATTATGTTAGGAATATTTTCCTAGAAAGTTGTTCTTACTTTATTCCATTGATGTTACTGTTCTGAAGACCCGTCCTTCAACCATAAAGATTCCATTAAGAGAAAAATGACTGTTCCAGATAACTTAAAACTCAGCTGTTCACTTCAATATGATTAATTGAGCAGCTTTCCTTTATTAATACATTTTAATAGTCAAGTAATAAACTGAAATCTCTACCATGCTCCGATCCAAGTCAGACTGGATAGTCTCAAACATCAAGTTAGTTTCCAGCATGAAGTATAAAACACCTCTTTTGCCTTGTCTATCTCTGGTTGAGGTGTGCTTTGAGCGTATCATCAACTCAGTGAGTTTATGAAGACCTTTATAAGCAGGGGCTGCATAAAGACCACAAGATCACTTTATTTGATAGGAATATAATACTGCTGCTGCTTAGAGGGTTTCTCCAGAAATTATTTCAGATAAATTAAGCCTGATAGTCCCAGCTCTGCTAATTAATGGTTCAGTATCAGTGTTCTGGTTCAGTTTTGCTGATTGCTGCCACAAAAGCGTTTAATGATTCAACTGATTTTAATTTTGAATTGGCAAGACACAGCACTTATCTACACAATATCATAGAGAAGACATTTATTTTTATTCCCAAATGTGTGGTATCTTTAGCATGAGATGAAGTTAATCAACATGCAAGTGTGACATTTTGGAGGGAATTTAGCAATCTCACTGTACTTATCACACGCACACTCTTTTTTTATTTCACTGCTCACCTGTTTTAATTAGATGAGAAATGTACTTTTATAGTTGAAATGGAATGTTTTTCAAGTAGTCTCTCAGTTGTCCACGTTACTAAATATGTGGCTCAGAATCAACACATTTGAGATATATTTGAACCCAGTTACCTGGCTTTACAGAACTATCACTTATGTTACCCAATTAATTTTTTCCAGTATCTCTGCAGCTATAATTTTTAAATAGCTCAATAGTTTTTTGACTCCCGTACGGCAGTTCCATGCACTGTCAGGTGGAGCATTTCAAGCTGATTTTGTACAGTCTACATGGAATTACCCAAAGAAAATATGTGCTTTAAAAGCAAAGCCTCAGGCAACCCTGGTGCCAGGTCTCCAGACATGGCATGCAGCAAGCAGAGCTGGCTGCCAGGGGTCACTCCATCACTGACCCAAAAACAGAGGTGCTGCTGAGGGGCTGGAAGGGCTATGATAGAAAATAATCCCAGCAAAGTCCCCACCTCTCATTTTAGTTCATTAACTATTATTATGCCACCCTAAACCAGATTCCTGCTGCCCAATCCTAGCCCTAACCCAAATTAGGAGCTATTACTACTCCTCCAAACTACTGATTTTGTTTACAAGTACTAAGTGCAAGGTTGCCCGCATTTTCCTAGGAGATGTCATTTCTCAGGCACGGTGATTTATTGCATCAGAACCAGCCCAGTGAACCGCGGCAGGGACAGGAGTTTTCCACGGGGCATTTCCGAGGAGCAGCAGCACTGCCCGTCCCGTGCCCACTGGGTGGCGCTGCAAGCAGGCCCACGGCACTTCCGTCTTACAGGCAATTCAGTTATTGCACAATTCATTTACTTTTTTTTCTAAATCTATCTCTAAAATGCCTTGTATGAAGCCCCAGCTTCCTTGTGCAGGGCCACAGGTGTGGCTTTGAAGGCAGCACAGACCAGCCTTCGGTAAATGTCTGAGGCACAACACCAGGGCTTGAGCTCCTGAGTGAAACACCTGACCACCAGGGCATGGTCATCTTTTCTTGCTTCCTGTCTCTCCAAGTCATCCCACACATTACCCCAGACTGACTTCTTTCAGAAGCCAAGCTTGCCCATTTAAACATGGATAGTCACAGTAGTGTGGACATAGCCTCTTATTTTTAAAATGCTAAGTCAAAAGACAGAATTTAGGATCCTAAAAGTCTTCAAACTCATTAATGTATTTAAAGCAACAATACATTGAGCAAACACTGAAGGCATCTTACAAAAATAATCAGTTTTGGTACCAAAACAAAGTACTAAATGAGAAAACCCCTTCATTTAGGGCTGGATGAAACATACCTGCTCTTGCACTTGTGATGAAGGCTTCTGTTCTGAAGGCTCTGTGCTCTCTGGCTTTGCAGGACTTGAATTCTGTTGCATTCCAGAACTTGATATAATACTTAGCTCACTAATCTGATTCTGAGGGGGAAAAAATGAAACAAAAAAATTAACATAAATACATAAGTTTTAGTCTACATTTACCCACTATACAGTCCTGTTTACGTGGCACTTGGACTGAAGTACAGATTATGTACAAAGCACTGATTTTTGTAAGACACTGTGGAATTCAGAAATCTTAGGAAATAAAAATCATACCAAGAATCTGGTATGCAGTCATAAAGCTTTTACTCTTTATTATTGTAAGAAAAACAACAACAAAATACAACTGGCATTATACTTTCCCACCAAGAAAGAAAATGATACATTTAATGTGGGCTTTTCACATCCTGTATCTGCATTGGCTGCTAACAGAAGTTTGCTACACTTCATTATATCAGGAACGCAAACTAGAACTGCTTAGAAAAAAAAAATTCTGTCAGAAATCACTCTAAGTGGATTGAAATAGAGCTTGTCACTGACTTATTTCCACCAGATTTAACAAACCATGTACATTTACTTTCAGGTGTTAATTTGGTTTTCTGTGACCAAGAGAAAACCAGGAAAGAGACTGTAGAATAATCCAGCTTTCAGTGCATAAACTACACCTGATGCATATGATAGAGCTCAACCACTGGCACAACGTATGATGATTACCCAAACTGGTAAAAATAGGGGTTAATCTGTTTAGCAACAGATTAAAAAGCAATCTGAGCTTTATTCTTTTGTTTTCCAATTCTAGTTGAAAGCAATAAATACAAAATCAAGCCTATATATTGTGATTTAAGGACAGAAGAGAGAAGCAGACTCTCCCATCTTTCTGACTTTTAGCCAGCAACTTGAAGGTCAAAACTTATTGTGCCTGAAATGCTGGAGGCCTTTTAGTTATAAAATCAGGAAAGGCAGAGTTTTCTTTTCACTAGAGGATAAGCTGCAGTATGTTTACCTGCTTATACTGAAACACACACTCAAAATCACACTATAAAAAGCATCCATTCACTTCATTAAAAAAAAATAATCTCAGAATTCATTCATTTTCACATATGGGCTTGATGTAGTGTGTACTTGAAGGATTAAACTGATTTGGAATCCTAGATTAAATCACTCAGACCTTCATAAATCTCTTTTTCACTCCCTCTGCCCCCTTCTCATGCTGACACTCTGCCAATCTCATGTGGGCTGCACACAAGGATTAATGTATGATCCATCTGGAATGTACCAGGCAGATAAGTACTTTCTGCTCTTAAATACAAATTCATGCATAATTACCAAGTGCCATAAAATTATTCAAAAAAATTAAGACAGGAAAGGTCTCTCAAGAAGCCATATTCCAAACAAGTTGGGTATTTCATCATGTTAACATTTGCACACAGTGGCTACAAGGACTTCCAAAATTAATGTGCCAGGGCTTTGCTGCTAAAGCTGAAGTGGTCAACACAACATTCTCCAAAGAAGTTTGCTTGAAACGTGACCAACATTGCTCAGTTCTGCTTTTCTGACAACTGTACAGAATTACAACCACAGCAGGCTCTGATGGGATCACTATGAAAAGTTCATTTATGGGTCATGTACACACAAAAAGGAAACGAAGTAATTATTCCAGTTTCCCTGGTGTTCTAAAAATATCAAGAAACAAACACACATATACACAACAACAAGAAGAAATGAAGATGCAAACCTCCCTATTTTAAAGTAGCTCTGTTGTAGGCCATGCCCTGCCTATTTCACTGTTCTATTATTGGCACCACAGATGTTGTCTGTCCATTAAAATATCTGCATATCAGTTCCTGCTCATCAGAATTTTACTTGCTTACAGGGCTTCATCCATGATGTTTAGGAACTTTGTTTCTATCAAAAGCTTTTCAGTACTCTTACATGAAAATGATCTGAAAATTAGAGGAGAAGCTGGAATATCCCAAGCCATTTTATGAGCCATACTGCAAGGACAAAGAGGGAGAAAGGCTTTGTCACACCCAGGAGGGCACTACCAAAGCAGTGCATTCTTGTGATATGGGTTTTTTCCCTTCTTTGCAAAAAGACTTCAATTTCTTCAAATCTGTCTAAATTGATACACCACTGAAAGATGAATCATGCAGGTTGTGATGTTTTCTTCTGTCATCTCACAAAAGCTGCCACTTGCACAATGCTGGCCTTCATACAGAGACACTTTCTCCCCAAACAGCACTGACACACATTCAGAATTAATTTTTTTTATCTGTATTTTAAAGCATTGAAATAACATATGTGTGATTTCCAGAAATTGATATCTAGCCTGGGTCAAAGATACTGTATTGTTTGTCACATTGACCTGACCTCAATGTGCATCAGGCAGTTACAGGTTATGCTGGTTCATACAATGTTTAATCCACATGCTTACTCTTTTCTCCTCATCCTACACTGTATTGTAATCATCTAGAATCTCACATAGACTCAAATCCCAAGTACTCAAAGGAACCCTGCTGCACAAGCAGCTCCTAGAAGGAATCAAGCACTGTACAAGTGTGCTCACTCTTGTGAGCAGCACAGCCAAAGAAGCCACACCATGGTTCTGCAATGCAATACTCACACATTGCTTTACTATGGCACATTCCTGTATTATTACATTGGGGAAGAGGCGTGTTCAGAATCTGTTTCCATTTTTAGATCTCCCACACATTACCTTTATATTCATCCTGCATGTACGAATTTGGTCCTCATGACTATATAAAGTAATTCTTTCCTAAGAAAACTAACATTCCTCATTATGTAATCTTGTGAATTTAGCACTGGCAAAGGATAACAGACTTTTCCTTCTGAGATGAATTAATTATTAAAAGGAGAAATAGTAGACAGGACAGAAATAATAAACTGGGGAACAGAAAGAAAAGGGAACAGTATTGTTACATTTAGTCTACAGCTAATAAGAAATATGCTTCATAAAGTCTACAAATATCCTGAATGACTCAGTCTCTAATACCACAAGACATCTTTTGAGACTAAGAAGAGACAGATGCTGTTGGGCACAATTTTCACTTGCTATTCCCAGAGACAAGATTTTCTCACAGGAGGAGAAATCATTGTAAAATGGGTCTACCCTACTACATTTCAAGTTGGATCACATAGTCAGGATCCAATCCATCTTGCCTGAAATCAGAGAATGTTTTCTAATACAGTGTTCCTGAGGGAGGGAACAACACATCAGTCTGAAAACAAGGCTGCTGGAACTATTGCAGAGACTGCCCACCCTTTAAACAATGCACAGCTGATGTGCTAAAAATTCATTTCCAGAAAAGAGACATTTACTTACTCGTTCATATTCATCCTTGGCTTTACTTAGCATTTCCAGGATGTCAATGGGCCTGTTTTCATTGCAGCCATTGGTCCTGCTGGGACTTTTTCTGTCCTGGGAAACTTGCTGCGACCTCTGAGCTTCTTGTTCAACCACTCTGTAAAAGGAAAAGATAAACAGGATTTAAAAATTTAACTACAGTTAACATCTTGCAAAAAGCAGTAAAGAAAAATGTACTCCCAGCACATTAACCAATTTTTCTGCCTGAATAAAAGCCTAATATATAGCTGACCAAAGTTACACAAGTTTTCATTTGCTACAAGTCAAATTGTCAAACGGTCCGTACGATTTATCTCCCATTCACAGAGCATTGGTCTGTCTCCAACAAAGTTTGCCTACAGTAAACACTACTTCTATAAAACTCCCATGTTTAGACATTTTTACAATGAAATATGTGGACATCCGAGTATGTGATACACAAAAAGCACATGTATTATACCATAGATTAAGATACAATTTTTACTCTTTACTTCCTAACATGCATTTTTCCATATTTAGCCACATCAAGCCATGTCATTCAACAAAATCTATTACTAAACAGTTCTAGTTTAGGATGAGGCCTACCATTATGCAACAGAGATAGTGGGGAAGAAGAGAGCTGGCTCACACCAGATGTCTCTGGAATCAGTCTGCAAGAGGACTTAGAGCAAGTTACCCCTCACACCCCCACCTAAGGCTCAGGAAAGAATTGCAAACCATTTCCTTCTCAAGCTGCCCTGTAGTGATTCCAATTACCTGCACTTCTTCTGGCCTCTGCTTCCTATGGTTCATTCACCACTTCTACTCCACCCCTGCCTGCCTCAAGTATCCAAAACCTTCCATTTGAAGGACAGGTAAGAGATGCAAGAAGCTGGTGTGTACCTGGTCATTTCATTAATAAAAGTAAAAGCAGCATATACTCCTAATCCATATGCAGTTCACAAGATATACATGGCTGTGCAATGCGCTAAAGCTTATCCTCTTGAAATAAACACACACCAGCCTGTAATCCCTTCTTTTTTAAGCCTGCATTAATCAAGTATGTTAAGAAAAAACAAGCACTGTAAACAGGGCATAGCTCTGGAGCTGGCATGTCACTTGAGAACTCTCATGCTGTGGAACTGATGGCTGAGAGGGGAGCCAAGAGGTGCCATCACAACAATCACAGGAAGTGTCAATCATTCCAGCCTCCAGTTTCTTTGGGTCAGTTAGGATTCAGGACAAACTCTAGATTTTATAGACTGTAATTATTTATATGCACCTCTGTGTTGACACTTCTGAGGAAAAAAATAGTTCAAGTTTTGGAAGTTTCTTTCCAGTTTTCTAGCAACAAAGCTTCTTTACTTCACTAGGGTTTAGTTGTGTTTAGTTCAAAAAGGGTTAGATTTGGCTTTTGACAATTCAATGTTGCTTTCAGAATTTTTAATCATACAAGCTGGTTATTTAACCAGCTTCTGATTATTTCCAGCCTTCTCTGTAAGCAACAGTCACCTGCAAAGGTAACTCACAATAGGGAGGCCAATGTAACCCTGATAATTTCTGAGAACTGCAGCATGAAGCAGTTCAATACTCCACAAGTGTTTCTATGGTGACATCCTGAGAGAACATTTTGTTCCACTACCTCACGTGGTCACCCAGTCCTGGCTTAGGACCTCTCTAAAGTCAAGTCCAAAACTAATGATGAGAAAGAGCACGGTAAGAGAATCAGAATGCTTTGCTGATATGTTAAGTGCCAGCATAACTGTAAAAGAAAAAAGAAACACTTCATTTAAAAGGAAGATTCTGGGCAAGTGAAGTCACACGTGCTGCCTGGCAGGCAAAGGAAAGGCTTCACTCTTGAGACTCTTCTTCTGCCTTAATTAGTTGGCCCAGAAGGTTTCAATAAAACATCCTCCCATGAAAACAATCCTAACTGATCTCACAGCAAAACATCTTCAAGGAGTGCATCCATTTCACGGAAATGTTCCATCAAAATTTCTGAAAAACAGTTCATAATATTTTTCTCTTATTCATTATGAAGTGTTTGTTACCTTTTTAAAGTCTACTTTCTTTTTGAAGAATAAAAAATTCTCTTCTCATCTACATTATTGTCTAATAGCTCAAACTCTATCTTCTGTCATGTCAAGGTCACATTTAGATGGTGAGGGAATAAAATGTGAAATTGTATCCCCAGAACTCTGAGATACTTTCCCAATTCTAGTCTGCTGCCTATATCGCAGAAGCCACTTTGGATCTGACTGTTGAAACAGGGGAAAACAAGCTTATAAACTAAGCTAAAAATAATCTCCCTACAAACTTATAGGTCAGAATGCAAGAGTTCTCTCAAATATTTGAAGCCCTCCAGTTTCCATCCTACTTCTTCTAGAAAGGTCATCCCTTAATCAATCATCTTAACTTGACACAAATTAATTGTGTCTGAAATCAGGAGTTTGATGACTCCCATGAAATGTTTTCACTTCAGAAAATTCTAGAATTCTAAAAAAAACAAACAAAAAAACCCCCAAAAAACCACAAACAAACCCACCAAAAAACCAAGAACCAAAAATTTCTGTAAATCAAATATCTAAATACCTTTCCTGGGGGAAGAAAAAAGTCAGCTAATGCAAATCTGTACACTGAGCATGCTCTGTGTGCAATCCAGGATTAAATCTTTTTTAAGCAAGGCCTGCTGTTTCTTTCTATTATATCAGATAGCGGGAGAGGCACACGTTCCTTCAGGGACACAGTAGCTGCTGTGAGAGTTTGTTGAAGAATATCTGCAGTTACAGCATTGAAAATCCTGGCACAACCTTACAGAAGGACAAGGGGTGGGAGAAAACGTGAGAAGTGAACTCTGTGATTAAAAAGCCAAATTTACTTTTCTTTTCAAAGATAAGCCACCAAAATATAAATGGATGGCCTGCAATCTTGTTAACTCAGTCTGGCATAATAAGGTCTGGTAAAATACAGGGAGGAGAATGTAAATCTCTTTGAAACCTTTTATGATTATGTTTTTAAAATGCTGAGGTACTACAAAGGCAGCATTCTTTCCTATCAGTGATTAAGAAAAACTCCACCTTAACAAAAGGGTGCAAATCCAAATTTCCTTCCCAAAGACAAAAAACTACAGAACAAAATTAATACTCTTGGAAGAAAATGTAAATATTGCAATCCACCCAAAAGGGTAAATGTGCTTTAGAGACTGCTGTGCCATGGCTAGACTGGTCTGTTACCTGATCGCACTTTAAGATTCCTGAAGTATCTGTAGCCCATCACTTGTGCTACAGTGACAAAAAAGTTTAATACCAAATGGACTCAAGGATTGCTATCTGAAACTCAGATCTGCACTGTAGTTGTGTGTGACAGAATAAGAATATGGTAGAGTTTGATGGGTTTGACTCCTTCTCACACTTCAAACATTAATCTAATGGTTTTAGATTAAAATGTACATTAAAAAGAGAAAGCTGTGTCCTTCTTATGCTCTGTTTATAAAGAGGAGAGGCAGTAGATGTTTTGTTATTTGTTTTGGTAACAACATCCAACAGTCAGTTTCACACAATTGTTTTCCATTAATCCTTAGATATGGACAAACCAAGTAACAGTAAGAAGTCCAACATAACTAGGAAGAAAAGAATAGAAGTGGGAAATGGGGTTATCAGGATGAGGAAAAAGAAAAAGAATTTAGAAAGAGATCTTGATACCAATGTCTGTCATTTGTGTTGTTTCTCACTGCTTCTGTGTGAAAATAATAATTAAAAAAAAGAGCCAAAATAACCCACACCAAACCTCATATACTAAGAAACAGAATTCAGCTTAAAATATCTACATTGAGACTAGGTTTCATATAATTAAATATTACATATTTCCATGTAATTTAATTATGCAAGTCTTCAAGATGGCCTGACTGGCAAGCCCTGACACGCTGCTAAAGGCATGCAAGAGATAGGAAGGTTCAGGAAAGCAGTGTGATAGTGAAGAGGAGAAAAACCTGAGAATGAGGGATGAGAAGATACCCTAGGCAGTACATCTACATTTTGCATTTTAGCATGAGTAACTACTAAGAAAATCCAGAAACTGGCAACACCAAACTCTTATTATTTCAGTTTTGCTTTTCTCCCAAACCCACTATAATTTTAGAAGATTGTACCCAGTTCTCCTACAATTCTTTAATTTCCTTGCTTTAGTCAGAAATAATACCTAAGCCTTAAAAAACTCAAACCACAATCTCCAACAGAAAAATAGTTCACCACAAAACCAACCAAAAAACCGCAACCATCATTTATTTCATTACACCTTCTGCATTAGAAATTTTTTTGCCTATACAAAATAGAATATAAAATAATAATCAGTGCTCATACTTGCTTTCTTTGGAGAATGCTAACTAATATTTCAATTCATTTTTATCACTTAACTGAAAATTCTAATGCTGCAGTTTTTTAAAAAACAAAACTATAATTTTAATTAGTAAAAAAACTTGTATGAGCAAGAATGCTGTATTCCTCCATTTTAGGAGAGTAGGGAAAAAACCAGACACATTTAGTAAATTCTAAAAGGCTTACAGAATAATAAGGCCCCAGTACTTACTTAGCCATGAGTTTTGCTATTCGATGACAGTCGTTCTTGTCATAAAACCAAATACTGTAAATTGACACTAGAAAACAAGAAGAAAAAGAGTGTGTAAGACAAAAAAGCAAAAATATTTAATCAATAGCAAAAAACCAGTAGTTCATTAGATCTGCAACATGAATTTCCATCAATTTCCATTGAAATATTGTGTGTCATCACCTACTACTTATAAAGTAATCAGAAATAGCACATGTGGAAACATAAATACAACTTCAGCCAGATTAAGTGGAAGAACTACAGAATCTTGATACTGTCTGTAAATAAAAGCAGCAGGAAAATGAAGTTTTAACCAGCAAGTGCCTTCTCACTACAGTTGCAACCTCATCTTTTGAATTACTGACTTTATCATTTAAACTAGGTCAAAGAATATCCATTTAAAAAAAACCCACTGATTTTTAAATTTGTCAAATTTGAAGACCAGCATTATCATCTGAATTACAGTACAACAGTTCAGCCAGAGCCTCTCTGGAAGGTTCTCTGTCCAGAAGGAAGCAGTACCAAAGCTCCCATCCCACAATCACATTCACGGAACAGCTTAAAACTACGCTCATAGTGACCCCTGCTCGTTGAAGGTATGAAGGACGAAGCAATGAGAGCAAAAGGGTTCCAGCTCAGCAAGACACTCAGCCTCATTCTGGCTTTCAGAATAAGTAAAATTCCATTGAAATTTTGCAGAGTTGGAGCTTGACCACTGAGCCTCCATCAGAGAGAGGAACTTTGCCAGTAGTGCCATGAGCTGCTGCTTCCACAGCAATCCTCCCAAGGGGCCTTTCCCCACACACCAGCTCATCTCCTCACTGCCCCCAGCTGCACCAATGCCACAAAACTCCACAACTCTTTTCAGAATTGTATTGAATCCAGCCCACAAAGCAGATTATTTTAAATTTTAGCTCATCTATGAAGTTTGTCAATGCATAAAGTGCTAGAACATCAAAGGCCATTGGACACCTTACATATGTTACCATTAAAGTATTTCTTTCAGCCACTTAAAACTCATTTTTATACTGCAGTGCATGTCAGTGATTTTACGTAGCTGAAATCACTGATTATAAATACACTTAAAGTGAAGAAAAGGACAGTTTAAAAAAAATTACGCAACTGTTTCCAGTTAGAGGTAGGTTTTTATTTCACAGTGAAATCTTTTTCTTTCTTTACTTACTTTTTTCCTTGTCAAAATTATGTCAAGCCATGGCAAAGAGGGCAATTATTTACCAAACTTTCTCTGACCCTTCGACTTATCCCAAGTGTACTTTGTTGGGCCAAAATCCTCAAGAAATCATGTACACATCTCATTTCTAGAAAAATATCCTATGACAAACTGAAATCCCTGGTTTTTCTTTCTTTTATTAAATAACAGCTGTATTAATTTGGATGTTTGTTTCTTTAGAGGTTCCAGCTAAAGTAATAGATAAAGCTTTTCAAGTCATAAACAAAGAAATTAATGTACAGAAGACATAAGCCAATAAAAAGGCATTTCATACGTCACCAAAGCTTATGAAATGTTTTTATTAAACTTTGCAGTTTAATACAACTGGATTTTCTACTCCAGAGAAACCTAGAAAGTTTCCAGTATGTTACATGACTGAAGAAGTAGCTGATATTTTAGCACTGAAGAAAAGCTCTTTCTCTTCCCTGACTTCATTATCAGACAAACTGCCAAGAGGAGAAAGCTGCTTCAAAAGCATACTTGCTGAGGAAAGGAAGATAAGGAACTTATAATAACATCTTAATGGGACAAATGATAAAAGTCACACTTAATTCTGCAAGAAAAAGGCCTAGACAAGACCACAAGTAGATCCAAATCTCAGCTTGGTGTAGAGTATCAGGCTTTTTTCCACTTTATACTACTGGCAAGCAATCACAGGGAGTCACTGCATCAACAATAATACCAAGATGCAAAGCAGATTGCAAATGAACTTGGGCATTAATGTAGGTACAGGCTGGCATATTTACCTTCCTCTTTCCAAGAGCCCTCCTGTACTGCCAGTTCAGCTCCCTTCCCCAGAAGTGTGTGTGTTCCAACAGCATTACTACTAATATTTGATATATATTTTCCTATATATACACCGTACTGTCTTCCATGCACGCAGCTTCAATGAAGAACATCCTTACAGCAAAGAGAGTTCCTTCTTACCAGCTCTTTTTAAATACATGATTTTTTTGCTGTACCCAGCATAAACATTAGCTGAACATTCCTATGTCTTATGGCACCTTTCTACTGCAGTTTTCACAAGAGTTTCATCCAACAGAAGCCACTGAATTAAGTGACTCATTTTTCCATCCAGCTTTTCTACACTGAATGCTGGGCAGCATCTTTAGCAATCAAGTGACAGTAGCTTGTAATCATCAGCAGCAAATCTTCCAGTAGGATTCACACTGCATTTTGATACCCCTGAAGCAATGAGTAACCCACACCACAGACAAATAAGGTTTCCTAAAACAAAAAGAAGTCATCCGTTGTCTTCATCTATGTTCCTCTCTGACATAGGTAATTTTTGTTAGAAACATTGATCCATACATATTTATCTAAACACGTGTCACTCAACTTCTATCCAAACTTGTCTGGATCAATCCTTAAAACCTGATTAAAACTGAAATGGAAAACGAAAGAGCTTTTGAGAGAACAGAAGGATTATGAAATACTTCCTGCTCGAGCCTAACAGCTGAATAATACCAAAAGGAAGGTCTTGGACTCTTCTATAATCTGGATTAAGAGTGGGAATAGCCAAGTGTCACTGCAAGACAGAAGCCTCATCTTTGGCAACATAAAATGAAGCTGCATCCCCGAACTGTTGTTTCACTTCAGCTTTCATTTTAACTAAGCAGCAAGAGACAGTGTCCCCACCCTCACATTCCCACAACTTTGTTAACCCACTGTACCCCAAGGGGCCCCTCTCCCTTATGTCAACTGGGAACATTTTAGTCCAGACCAGCTCCTTGATCCTGTTTCTGCACCAGCTTCACAAAAGGCCATCTGAGCATAAGAGAGAGCACAAACAAGAAGCTTGGGACACACAGGAAGGCAAAACTTAAAACTGAACTGTGTGCCAGAGGAAGTGCACATGGACTCATCAGCACTGCCAGTTTCGGTGATTCCAGACACTGTCACTCCCTTTCCTCAGGCAGTTCAGCCATTTGTGCAAATACATCTTCAACTCATTCAAAGAGATGATTTGTTTAAAACTTCCCTTAACCACCTGGAAGAGCTGGTAGAAGGGAGAGAAAAGTTTTATTTTATAGGTCCAATTTAGATATTGCCATACAATGAAGCAGAACAACTGGAAGTGGAGTCTTTCAAACTCTTGAAAGAAAAGGACTCGTATTTTGAAACCCCTCCTGTAATGTAGCCATGGAAAACAATCCCATGTCACTCCCATAAAGAAAAGCACATATATGCATCATTTTACACTTCAAACAGAGTTTAAGGCAAAATGACATAAAGCTCTCTCTCTTAAAGCTCGTATTTCATCTAGTAGCAATGTCAGCTGAAATGCCACTTCTCAGTCAGTCACCTCTAGTATCATCTTCACTGACACTCCTTATATTTATTTCCTGAATGTAGGTATTAACCTGCCACGTGGATTTATAAACCATTAGAGTGGAGAAAGTTTCTCCCTTTCCCATTGTTTTGAATACCGAAGGCCATTTCACAAATATAGCTCACAACACAATCCCACAAGCAGGAGTATGGAGCAATTCAGCAGGTGCCAAGCAGCATCCAAGCTCAGCAACACTTTAACAAATGGCCATCTGAGTATTATATGGACGGAGAGGGATTGCTGCTTTGCAACCCGAACCACAGAAGAAAACCTCTTGCAGTTAGAGTGTCATCTTTCAAGTCAAAAGATGTATTTTTAGAACTTCTTTACAGTTTTCAATTGTTCCTCTCCTCCCCCAGCTTGCATTGCTTCTTCTGCTATGAAGATATGAAGAACAGGCTCCTTTCTTATCTCAGACTAAACCAGTGGGTTAATGTGCTTGCTGGAGAGCCAGGCAGCATCAGCAATCACAGAGATATGTTACACTTAATGGAACATGTGTGATAACAAGAGACTTTCCTTACCAGTTTTGAAACCAGTCAGGAGCTCTTTGAAACACGTCTAATGCAACCCATTTCACTCTGGCTGTTCTGGATACAAGTTGTTTTCATCAATAATACACCAAACCCAGGAGACAGCACTTAGTAACTGAGTTTTCCACTTAAATGTACGAACCTCTCCAAAATCCATTATTTTTGTATTACTAACTCTTACCTTGGACAGGAATAAGAAGCAAGATAAAAACCACACCACCACAAACAAAAACCCCACACCAAACAAGGACCGTTTATTTTAATACCCAACTTTTATGCTAAACATCTGTCTTTTTAGCACCATGGAAATCAGCCTCCCTGACCTCGCAAGTGAACTGGCTTGGATTAAAAACCCTTTTAATCAAGACCAACACCACCGATACAAAGGAAAAGTTATAAATGAGAAAGGCTCAGAAGAATCTTTCCTGCAGACTTTAGGAGGCAAGCTCACCATTCTTAAAACTTTGACTAGTTTTTCTCAATTATTAAGCAAACTATTAACTAACAGCTCCAGATTCTCACATTACAGATAGAAAGGAAGTACTGAACTTCAGACTGGAATGTTATTACCGCTACTGGCTGAACTGTATGCATTTTTTACAAGAGAGTTTAACATGTTTTCCACAAAACACAGACAAGAGAAAACAAGCTTAGGTGCATTAAAAAAAAAATAGGTCAATGGGATTCAGTATTTCATGAACAAATACTCTGAATACTCTAAAGAATGTGCACGTGTCAAGAGGGAGAGTTCAACAAGGATCAAATATACCTGGCAATGCCTATTCCAGACTAAGAAATAATAAATGGCACACTAACTATGAAGTATCATCTCAAAATTTTTACCTTTTAAGAGTAATTCTAAATTTAAAATATGTTACAGTAAGTCAAACAATCTCTTCCATTTGGCAATTTCTTGATCTATTAATGTTTGGAGATATTTGCTTTCCTTATTTCTTTATAACAGTGAAAACAAGAATACCCTTCTTCTGTTTACCACTGCAAGTGGTATCATTTCTCACAGTTTCTTAGTCACACCCTCTTATCATCTTTGCTTTAGGGTCTTATGCCCCACAAATAAATGGTATAAGTTTTGGGGCAGCTTTATATCACTCAGGAACCTTAACAGGGCAACTTACTCATAAAAGGTTTCTAATGATGACAATAGATTTCTTCAAGGATGCAATAAAAGCCACTCTACAACACATGGGGTTGTGTAATAGGAAGCCTTTCCTTACACAAAGCAGTTCATCCTCTTTCAGTCATTAAGGGATCTCAGAAGAACTTCACCTTAAGCCATTAGAGACACACGACATTAAGCCCTTGGAGATACACATTATATTAACCACTGGCTTAAAGCTCTGATTTGAATTAGTTCTAAAAATGCAAAGGTTTTTCACGCCAGCAGGCAACTGAGCGGATGTGGAGACTCTTCTGCCTGAAGAGAACTTGGACAAGAATCCCCTGATCAACTCAGACAAATAAAACACACACATGTTGAAATTTGTCTGCAAATCCAAATTTGCCTGCAAATTCACAAATACTATGCAAATAGAGGCAAACAGCTTTAACACAATTCACCCATATAATTTGTTTTCTAACTCTTTCAAAGGGCAGAAAATTTGGAAAATCTTGTGTAAGGAAAATAATCCAAAACAAAACAACTTAATGCAAAATGTAAGGGAGTTATTGGTGTGGAAATTATAAGGAATAAAAAGCTTAGATGCCATTTTCAATGCTTTTAGACTTGTATTTGAACAAAGTAAACACTATCAGAGGGCACAAAAAACTCATCTGCAGTTTATTTGTGGCACCTGAGAAAATAACTAATGACATACTAACTGTATTGGATATCTTCCATCTGCAATCACTGGAGACAGGATGGGGTAATGAGAGAAAGGATAGTTTCTGACCAAAGTATTTTAAAATGAGAATGGCAAAGAAATAAGAAGAATAAAAAATACTCCTGATTACTTCAGAATACAATTCCCACATCCAGTCTGTAATTTTTCCCTTGCTGACCTTTGTATGAATTCCTCCCTTCCTTGTACTATTCTATGTCATCTTTATCCTAAAACCCATGAGCCTCCCACAGATTTTACACACTAGTGTCCCACAGGAAAAGGAGAGCTTTTATCAAGGAAAGGAAAACAATTGGCTTCAGGGGTTTCTAATGAACTCATACACAGCCTATATCTTCTCTGATTACAGCTAGCTGAAAAGGAAGTTGTAGAAAGGTGGTGCTTGGTCTCTTCTCCCAAGTAACAAGGACAAGAGTAAACAGCCTCAAGTCGGCCATGGGAGATTTCAGAGTGGGTATTAGGAAAAGTTTCTTTGTGGAAAGGGTTCTCAAGCCCTGAAACAGACTGCCCAGGGCAGTGGTGGAGCCACTGTCCCTGGAGGTATTTAAAGGATGCGTAGATGTGGCACTGAGGGATGAGGGTTAGTGGTGGACTGCGCAGTGCTGGGTTAACGATTTGGTGTGATGATCTCAGAGGTATTTTCCAACCTAAATGATTCTATGATTCCTTGCTTGAAGCGATCCTCCAGTCACTGTCACTGGTATACACCATGGTAATTCCACAGCAGCTCCTGCTTCCTTATACCATCAGCAGTTCCAAAAAATGAATCAACTTCTTGCTTCCCTTATGTCACCAATCTCACAGATGCAATTCTTTCCTGCCATCTTAAGGTCCATCCTATCCCTACCACCTCCATCTACAGCTCATCTTCCTTCCAAACCAAGCAATCTGCTTAAAGACCCAACTCAATACAGTACTTTTCCCAATCTCTTGCCAGTCACTTCCCTAATCTCCTAGACTTTTCAACTTACTGACCAGTTTTAACTTTTTCCTCTTCATGACACTTATGGAAGGAAGATTGCTAAGATTATGAAACAGAGGAGACCATCTGCCTTAGGCTGTTCTTTGTCACCATGATAGAATCTATCCTACTTCTTACAGATTCCAAAGGCCTTCCAAGGGAAAAAGGGAAAGGGATTAACACTTGACTGCTCTATTAGGTACACTGAAACACAGCCACAGCAGTGGTCTCATCTGTAACTCAAGGGGACATTCTGAGAGGGGGGAGACATGTTTAGATTAAACCTATCATATCATTAATTAAAGACCAGAGCAATACTGTACTTTGGTAGTATATTCTCCTTTCACTGAAACAGGCAGTGATCATAATATAATAGCACAGCTAGTTAAGTAAATTTAGCATTGTAGACAGAAAACATCATCGGACATTTCACTGGAACCTGCCCCATTACATTATATTTGAAACAGACATCACAGTAATCAGAAGTGATCTAGGTTATAAAACTGAATCTGAAGTTTATTTGGATTAGAGAAAGTTATACTCACAGCTGGCATTTCTGTAGAGAAGAAAAGGTTCATGGAGCTGAAATTCCAAATCTTTATTTACTGGTTCAACCAGGTTGTGCATATTCAGTCGATTCACTATCGTAAAACCATGATAAGGAGAAGCTGACCTATCGTGTCAATTAAAACAAAACCAAGGATTAATACCTTCAGCAACAGAAATAATTTTCTGAAACCAAGTTATGAATCCATTTTCAAATTTCCATTGCTTTGTTATGTGAGGCTTTAGCAGTCCTGAAGCTCACAGTTGCTTTTCTATTCCATTTCTTGGCATGCCACTTAATTTCAATTTCAAACTACACTTACCTCAAAGCAGGATTAGGATTAACGTTACAGTTCTACACTGTTAAACTGCTGAATCAAAGATATGCCTTTGAAAAATCTATTCAAAAAAACTAGGGCAGGTCTACCATTAAAATGCAAATGTATTCAATACATTACTTGACATAGGATCATTTTGCAGCATTTTAGAATTTTACTAGAGGAGAAAAACCAACCACTTACACAGCACCATTACCTTACTGTAAATAGACAAGACAATAAAAAAGAGCTGCTGTCTTACATAGCACAAAGTACACTTACAGGGGGAACCATAAACAGTAATTTCTTCCTAAAGGGAGACTCTAGAAATAAGGACTTAATCCAGTGTCCTGAAAGTACATATTGAATTACTCAGAATTATATTGCTTAGTGAAGCAATTTTTATTATCTAGGTTTTTGCTGGACACCAGGTGGAAAAAGAACACACTGAGCAAGCATTGAAAGTTCAAGATAGTTTTAGATCTGTTTTCTCTTGCTGCATGAATGTCCTGTCAGCACTCAACTATGCCTGTAAGCTGGTGTATAATCAACAACAGCAGAACAATGAAGGCAGGCTAACAATCAACACAATTAGCTGGTAAATATTAAGATTCCTGTAACAATGTGACTACCTTTACCAAATGACTGACAACAAAAATCTGTCACGAGCTTCCAAGGACAGGGTAAACAACCATTGTCATCACAAGTTAGTCTCTTAACACACCTCACAGAAGTTGTCTGAAATCACCAGCTAGTGACACTGAAAGCTTTGCTTTGGTTTTTATTGTGGTTTGGTTTTTATTTTAAGTTTGATTCACTTTCTTACACTAAGTACTTCCAAGCTGGGAGCTGAAGTAACAGGAACTGGTTACTCAAATCCCTACACAGTACCAGGATTAAATACGGTATGACCAAATTATGACAGTCTGCTTCAGAATGGCTTAAGTCTGCCTTATTTCTATTTCTTGGCTTCAACTAAGTGTTACTTCATTTAGATTTTTTATTTGCCTATAATTTAAAACTTGAACTCATGATTGATTTTATGTGCTGGTTCTCCTCCTCATCTCTTTTACCTGTCCTAGAGAACTGGAAATTTCTTTTACGGTTTTGATGAGCAAATCAAATAGCCCCCAAAACCAGACGCTATGAGAACTCCAACATTTGGGCAACTTCATCCATTTACAAAATTTTATGCCATTTTCCAGGAGTAAATTAATCCACATTAAATTAATTTCTCATCTCTATTGTTTTCATAATCAGTGTCATGGATTTTAGGAGACAAAGGGAGACTTGGCATTTAAAAAACTCAATGCAATAACAAATGCTATTGGATTAATAAAATAAGCTCAATAAACCAGTTTTTGCTGTGGGTACATATCAAGCATTGAAGTTTTATGCTTTCTCAGCAGTACTTTTTGGGGCTTTTGACAGAGTTATTCACCCATGTGCAGAGTTTATTCTTTTTGAATGAGTACACAGCAGTTAACCAGTACTTGCTGGACAAGCAAGTAATGATGAGTATGAAAGCTCTGCAGGAAGCCATCTGGAGTTGGTTTTCTTAAGGAAGGAAAACAAACATCACCACCACTATATCCCCCTCCCCCAAAACACCAACCCTTACCTTTTATACACAAATAAGGTCCCTTCTATGTCGGTTTTCTCCTACAAAAGACAACAAATACACTTCAGGGATGTGCTTGTTCACACAGTTATGTAGGTTTTGTATAGTGTTTTAATTAGAGACTTACTATACCTTTATTTTTCCCTAACGTTTGACATCACAGGTCTAAAAATATGCTCTCCTATTTTCAAAAACTACCAATTTTTTTAATTAGAAAGATTAAGAAGTTAAACCCCTTCCAAAGGATTTTGTTCACGGTCTCAATCTGCCGATGTGATACATAGAGTGTTCCACAACCTTTCCATGCTGAGCCTGACGGGGCAGACTCCAAATATCGGAGAGGTTGTGTTCCAGTTTTACTCCAAGGACAGCAACAACAGCACAGCACGACAGAACTATGGGCCATGGCTCTGCTTCAGACTCCAGCTTCCAGAGCAACCCTCACCACGGGCTTGTGACCCATGAGCGCAGAAAGTCCGTGCAGCTTCAGGGCTGCACTTGACAACGTGAGGTTCCCCGTGTTCCCATTTTTATGGCTCTGCGATGAACCCGGTAGTCAAGCCAAAACTGTGTTTAAATGCAATGACAAACACTAACATCTCTTAAACCTCGTCTTCCTGAATTAGGGCTCTGTGCAACAGGCACGAGCAACAACAACAAAGTGCGATTAAAAAAGAGAAAAAGTCAATGGCCACCAGGAACCAAAGTGTCCTCCAGCCCCAGCGCTGCCCCAGCCAGACGGGGAACGGCGCCGGCTCCCCGAGCGCACACACGGCCTGGCCTCGCCTCTCCCTTTTCTTCCTCCTCTCCTCTTCCACCTTTTCTCCTTCTCTCTCCTCTCCCCCAACACGAGTGGGAGGAACGTGCCCAAACCCTAAACTTCCCCCTGGGCGAGCGCAGCCCCGCGCGGGCCCCGTGCGGACGCGCCAGGCCAGGCGGCTGCCTGGGCGCGGGGACGGCCGGGCCCACCTCGCCGGACTCACCCACTCGTTGTCCTTGGGGCTGAAGCTGTAGAGCGCGACCTGGCCGGTCACGTCGGCGATGCCGGTGATGAAGGGGTCGTGCCGCCGCAGGGCCGCCAGGCTCATCTCCTGCCCCGCTCTGCCCGCCGCCTCCATCTTGGATCCGGGCAGCCCCGCCTGCGGAACGGCAACAGCGGCGCTGGTGCAGCGGCGCACC
>WEKY01021782.1:398371-411915 GCA_013390045.1 Picathartes gymnocephalus
CGGGCCCTTCACGGGTCCCTCTTCCCAACCCGGGACCCGCAGCCCCTTCCCAGGTCCCCGGCCCCCCTCGCAACTCCGGAGACCGAGGGCTTGCAGGGCCGTGGCCTTTGGGCAGGGCCGCGCCGCCGCCGATGCGCGTGGGCAGGGCTGAGGGCTGGCCTTCGCATCTTGTTATTATTTATTTACCCCATTAGCAATTCAAAGGCTCCGGAGTTTACTGCGGGCTGCCTTGTGAAGTGCGGTGAGCAGGTCACAAGCTCAGGAATTATCTTCCAGCACTTGGAGGGTGATGCTGTTTGCTCCCGTGTCTGTCATTTTCATGGTGTATCACTATTTCATGGTCTTCAGTGGGATATGGAATCTTCAGTATTTTAGAAGTATTTGGGGATTAAATATTTCTCTCAGGTATAGTAAACATGCTCAGGTATGTTTCCCAGGTAAAGGTACATAGGACAATAAACTGTCATATGTAAAGTTGAGTCTATGTAGTACATATCTACATTTGCTGAAACAAGAATAAAGTAACATGCCCTGCACTGAGGTTTCTCCTGCAGTTTTTTCAATTACTGGTGATATTAGGAACAGGAAAGTATAGAATATTCATTAGGACCAAGGTGTGAATTACTTCCAAGATAGGATCACTCAGGTTCAAATACCTTTGTAGCATTTTGTGCAATCTGACAAGAAAAAAACAGATTTGTAAATTTCTGAACAAAACCTTGTTTGTGGCAAACTCCTGACCCTCCTGAGAATTTAAAGAATGTGTGCTATGCTCTGTATTACCACAGGTTATGTTGTTCTCCATTGCAGATGGACAAACTTCTGATTTTAATGCAGCTTTACTGTGTAGTCCTCTCCCACGATGGCTGACTTTTAATGCACAAACTATAAACAAGGATCCAGCAGTTTTGTGGTTCCACAAAAGGACTTTCTGACAAGAAGTGGAAATATCAATTTCCAGTATAACATAATTTTTAACTGTAATGCTTTTGGGGCAGAACATTAATTTACCTGTTTTGGTGTCAAACAGTTCCAGTATAAAGTAAAAATGCATTTCTTAGGAAAAAAGTCATCTAGACACAAAACTTCATCCCTGTAACTCACCCTTGAACTGCAGCGCATAAGCATCAGTAAAAAAGCCCCAACAAAAGTCATATGGAATGTCTTGGAGCTCCATAAATTGTCCATGTCCTTCTAATGGTTTCACCGCAGGAGAGCCTAACCCGTAAAATTTGGGTTTTCACTAGTTCTGTTGTGTCTGCCCATAAAGGCAATACTTTAATGTAAAATGTCTCGTTATTCACTAACAGTCTATATTAGAGAAAGACAATAAGAGGAAATTATAGTTTGAAAATTCTTTTATAGACCAACATCATTCTAAGAATTCAACTGAAACAGAAAGAAAAAGACAAAAACTTTTTGAAAAAACTGGTTTTAAATGGCATCTTAAACAACTGCACCAAACTGCTCCTTTCTACAAGGTTACTGTAAAGCAAAGGTATCTTTCAAATTTAAAAACTTACTGGCAAAGGAAACTTTCTGCTATCTGACATCTCAGTTGTGAAAACTCCTTGGCTTCATCTTGCATTAAAAGTGAAACACAAGTAGCAGCAAAAAAGAAAGGGAAGCAATGGTTTCTGGTTATGGATTTTTTTTCCTCTTTCATCTGCTAATTCCAGTTCTGCATTTCCGTGAGTTTCAGTGCCCATCTTCACCGTTGTTGCAGTAGAATAAAATATTTTCTGTCAGGAATGGTGCATGACCTGTTGTCATCACAAAGTGTGAACAGGCAGGGCCAGGTCATGACTCGGGGTGCACTGGAAAGTTGTAACTACTGAGGCGTGTGCTGTGAGAGTTGTGTGGTGCCCGTTTCCCTGGCCCTCCTCGCAGCTCTGCTGGGGAAACATTCCTCTTTCCCTGTTCCCGATTCTTGCACGGAGCCAGGCACGAGTGGGATGATGCACACGATGCCCTTTCCATGTTTTCTCTCTCAGTGGGACATTCCATTTGTATTTCAACAGGTGAAGAGAACATCGTGTTTTATGGTTCAGTTATTTTGCTGAGGTTTTATAGGACGGAATACGATAATTTATTACCCTAAGTACAGTTGTCTACTTCATATATGTTAATATTAAGGTAGATGAAGTAACAAAGACCCTCTTTTACTCTTTCATTTGCTTGTGACACCATGGCTGGGTCTCTGCTGCTCTGCTGTTGGCAGTTCTGTTGCACAAACTCTTTTTCTAGCCCCTCCTTTTACACAGTAGATTACTTATGTATTCCCAAAGCTTATTTGGGCTACAGTCACTCCCTTAAACTTCCTACAGAAAAAGTCTTAATTCTTCAGTCCTTTTGTTTTTTCCTTGTTGGCTGAATATCCTCAGCAAAAGATCTATTGCTGCTGTTCAGATGAGGGAGAAGTGCAGCCAGTGCTCCCAGTCAGTGCATTTCCTGTTATTACTCTGGGCTGAATTAGGGTCCAGTGAGTCCTGCAAATCTGAGTGACTCATAGAGCTCGTATTTTATCTTTGCAGTTTTCCACTTGAAACAATTGCCAGAAATTCCAGGTTTCATGAGCTGTTTTCTGAATGATACACTTCTGTTGGTTTGTTTGCAGATGTTTTCCTTGAGTTGTAATAGCAGGCAATTTTTGGTCTATTGATTAGTAATTGCATTATTATCTATACCCTAAATTTCAGGATAATGGCTGCAATTCTACAGACTGTTTATTTGGGCTTAGTTCTAGATAGGACAAATTGTCCTGGTGATAACATCCTTAATAACTTAGTGAACTTTTATTTTGCATTTTAATTCTTAAAAAAACCCCAAGAAACAAAAAAACAAGGGGCAGGGGATGCTAGAATTTTTGAAGTGCTGCCATTTTATTTGAAAGATCCTTTTATTTCAGAGGTGGCATTACTTGGGCATTTTCCTCATTTATATAAATATGGTATAAACTGCTCAGGTTGTGTAGTTACCTTTCCTGGCAGTTGTCCTGCTCTTTGGAGGGCCAAGTGGATCAGCAGCCTTTCCTAGAAGTTCCAGCTTGCACTGTACTCTCTCTGCACTCATGCTGCAGCCACAGGTACCTTATTGCATATTCATGGTGACAGATATTTATTTTTAGCTGTGTAAAATCTTTTTCCACCTTCAGAGGAGAGTCTTCCATATTGCTACATGTTAACAGTGCTACAGGGCAGCGGTGTTAATCTAAACAATTAAAATTGGTGGGATAGGATGGTGTGTAAAGGTACTCCAGGTTTAGCAGGATCATCACATGGAAGTGACAAGGTTTAGGAGGATTGTTCTGGGACTACTGACTTACCCAGCTGTAGGTATGGGATTTTTTTCCTGTTTCTATGCTCTGTATAAAACAGAGATGTAACACAGAACTGCTTTACATAGCATCCGAGTGTCTCAGGTGTTGTGGTATTGAAATGTGTATTTAACTAGAGATTTCTTTGTCATGAAATAGTTGCAGTAATGACTCTGCAAAGGAATGGATGATGTTCATTTTTCTTTATGTCTCCTTGTACATTGGAAAAATGTTCTAGAAAATGCGAAATGTTAAGAACAACAGCACTTTTTGAAAGTAACTTAATAAGGTACAAGGAAAATGACAAAAGCAGTTAGCCATTTATGTGTCCACTGGCATTTTGGAGATGAGTGTAACCAACAGTTATGGTCCTTCGAAGAGATGCTTAAATAATATTGAAAGAAATGGAGAAAAATCATTAAATTGCAGTTACAATTCAATAAAAACAAGAGAATGAAAATACTCAATTCAATTTATACAGTAAAGCTGCTCCCACAACAACAGTGTAAGAGGGTGAAATAGGTCACAGGCAGCCCTCCTTACATTGCTCAATAACATTAGAAGGATTAATCATTTATGGATTATCTCCTAGAAACAATGATCTGGTGCAGACAGGTAATCCAATCTCCTCTGTCTTTCTAACCTGGTTTGCCATTTCCCAGGAGATTGTGGAAGGGTGGCAAGTTTTTCTAGGAAGACATTGCCTGCCAGCTTGAAACATATAAATTGCTGGAATTTGCATCAAAATATGACAGCTCATCTCTGATGAAGGTAGGTAGAGAAATTAGACAGGTTAAATGATTTTTTTTTAACTAGGGCACAGAGGTTCAGCTCAAAATAATATCATGTTCACCCTTAGTTATAATCTGTCTCTGACAGAGTAGAGAGAGAAGTTTATCATTGACATAAATCAGAACTAGAGAGAAAAACTTTGTTCCTGGGACTCTGCATTTTACATAATAGCCAGCAATGTGTTTTTCCTGAGAAAATTTGTAGAAATATTTAAATACGACTTATTTTTGAGTACAAGCCTTTCAGTGATGGCAGCCTCTGTGAGTTCATTAGATGCATGTATGCAGCTTTTTATCAATTGCTGTGCTTAATGTAATACATTGGGCTTTGAACAAACATCTTTAGCCACTTCTGGGATATTTTATCTGGCTGTAGCCTCAAGGCCTGCAGTTGAATGTATTAGGCTGTGCTAATTTCATTGCTAAAATGAACTCCATTGCAAATATTCATTGGACAAAATATTGCAGTAGCAAAAGTGCACCATCAGTGACTTTCAAATGCTTATTTCATTTTGCATGCAGTTGCTGTTTTATTGCTATAATAAAGTTAGGAAAAAAATACTCAATTACTATTACAAGCAGAGTAGCTTCTTCCCCTAGATCTCCTTGTACAGTTAAAAAAAAAAAAATTAGATTAGCAAGGTCCTGCTCTGTACAGAATTGAGAAATACATCAGGAATAATTATGCATCATAGTAGTAACGCTGAGCCTTGAGAAAGCTGCTTTAGTAGAACCATGTTAGTTTTTAACTCAGTCAACTTTTAATTACTGAGTGATCTACCTTAAATATACTGCGTCAGCTTTATGGCATTATTGAGTACTTACATTTTTGTCTTCTTAAAGCATCCCTTTTTTCCTGAGCCACTTTTGGTGGCTCCATGAGTCTGGCCCTTTAAATACTGGGACCATCACATACATTTTAGAATGTAGGTTTCTATGCTGCTTTATCTCTGAAGCCTTGCTTTAAAACAGCAAGTCAGAACTCCTTTAAAATGTTTTATTTTAATATTTTTATTAATATTTTTTCAGTATTTTATTTTAAATTTAATATTTTACTTTAATATTTTATTTAAAATATTTTCTCTTCTTACAAAATATGCACATATCGGAGCAATCATCTCTGAAATGATTAATTTTTTATGAGCAAATGTGTATTTTTCAATAGGCTTTTCTTGATGTGGTACTGTACTAATAAGGAAGATGCAACACGATTCTGAGAGTAAATAGCTTCTAGAGCTTTTCAGACATGACTGGAAATAAATAGAATGTAAAACAGCCCAGTGGTTTGGGCTGCTTTTGATGCTTCTTGGGTTTTCCAGTGTCAGAGGAATGGGAATCAGCAAACCTGCATTCATTTCAGAGGTTATTAAACTCCTGCAGCTCTCTGTACCTTCGTTTTCCTAGCCATAAAATGAGTACAATGTATTTACTTATCATCATAAATTTCATTGAAATACTTTCTGAGGAGCAATATAAGCAGTAGGCATTCTGGTGATACTTCACTGATCCAGGGAAAGGCTGGTGGGATGCTGAAGGATCACAGAACCTCGCTTGGAAGATGAGGGCAGCAGCTGCATTGGGTGCTGTCACCAGGGCAAAGGAGTGGGTTTGGAGCTCTGCTCTGGCTGGGTGGGTGTCCTGGAGCCCTTCAGTGTCAGCCAACACCTTCTGTGGGTCTCATCTTCTGTGGGCTGCAAACAGGAACAAACACAGGTGTAGTGAGAGCCTGGAGCGCAGCATCCCTTAACTCCTGCTCTGAGCACACGGATCCCTTGCTCTTTGCTTCGGCAGCTTTCTCCAGAATGTGTCTTGCCCAAGAGTATTCAGTGACATAAACCACATGGATTGAACGTGTGTCGTGTGCTAAATTCTGCCTCTGTCAGCTGCAGTCAAGGACCTGTAATGTGTTCCTGCTTTGAAATAGAGTTCTGAGGTAGAGCTGCCCATTTTGGCTGGCCTTCCTGCAAAGGGTGAGGAAGGCAGGCTGGGAGGGGTGGGGAGGGGTCACCATACTTGGTGAAAAGGGAAGCTCCGTTACATCATGACTAAGGAAATAAACTGAATGAGATCCTAACTTCTTATTTGGCCTCTTTCCTCCAATTAAGTTCTGCCTGATGGAGAAATCCTTTGCTGCAGTCACTCAGAAAAGAGCCATAAAGTTGTGTGATGAAGACCCTCAGGGGAGCCCTGTGGATGTGTGAGGAGTGGCACAGGAAGGGCATTTCAAGGGGAAGCCATTCACACACAGTGTTGTGGAAATTTGCAACCAAACAGGACCAGAGCTTAGCTAAGATGTGGCTGGAGCTCAGGCCTGAAGAGCTGTGGTGGAAGTGCAATTGCAGCCTTTTAATTTTGGGACCTCTTTTCCCTTGACCTATGTGTTAGAAAATAAGTGATCTGATAATGAGAACAAAAGCAGCAGCATTTTATTTAATAAATTTTGAATGGATTTTGTGCAGTTACATGTGTAAAGAGAAATGGCAGTCATCTATTTCCAGAATTTTCTACAAAATCCTGTGCACAGCTTACCTGAATTTTCCTTTAGAAAATAAATATAACTTGGTGGATTAATCTACAAACTAGGTTGCTTGCTTTGGTGTGTTTTCAAAGGAAAAAAGAGATAACTAATAAGTTGTGTGTTGAAACCATCCATTGCATTCATACAAGAATATTTTCCCAGAGGTGTATCACAGTAAAATTACTTTTGCATGTGAAATTAGTGCATGGAAATGCTGAATAGAAAGAGCTTGTGTAGGGGTGATATATTTTGTCAGGTGAGGATTGGCAAGCTGATGAACAGCTCTCCAATAGATTGCAATAATCTCAAATAATTATTTCAAGACCTCTTGAGTACTAGTTTTCATGACAGGCTCTGATAGGTTCTTTCAAGACTCTCATGGTCAGTACAACTAGTTCTCATTTTCAGAATTACTACCTCATCTAAAATCTGTACAAACCATGTGATTTTCAAACAATGAGATGTAACAGACTTTGAGAGCTGCAGTGTAAACAATGCACATATGCACCAACAGCTGAAGAACCACATCTCCTCTCGCTTTTTCCTTCTGGTGTGACACCTTGCAGAGCTGGCAGGTTGAGCTGGGCTCTGCAGTCCCGGAGTGACACAGTGCCTGCCTGCCTGCCCAGCTCCTCCTCTGCCCCTGAGTGCAATCTGTGGCTGCTGACAGCTGGCACAGAAATCAGGGATGGGGAGGTGAGACTTGCTGTGCTGGCCTTTCCTGTCCCTGTGTGCACCTGACATTGCTCAAGCAGAGAAGGGGCATTGTTAGGCAGCTGGACACTTCCATGACAAAAAAGACCTGTCACCCAGGAGAACTGAATTCCAGAAGTGATGAGCTGTCCTACAGGTCAGGAGTGGCCAGAGTCCACCATGTACCGTAACAGAAAAAGACTCAAAACCAGCCACCAAAAGACAGAACAAAACATTGCCTCTGTAAAATGTTTTCACTCTGAGATAAAACGGGCATCTTTTACTGGGTTAGGAAAAATTCTGATCAGCTCTGTTTTCATGATGAATTTGTGAAGTGAATAATCAGGAGGTGCTTGTGTCTAAGAGGTGACCTGGGTACAGAGGGAGAGCTGGTGGTGCTCCTGCAGTGCATGGAAAGTGAGCTAAGGGAAAGGCTCTTCCTCCTGCCCTTGGTAGCAAGTACAGGAGTAGCAGGGGAACTCAGGCTGGGGGAAGGTCTAGGATGCAAAACCAGGCATGCCTGTGTAATGTATTTGTGTGGGGACTGTTTGGCTGCTAATAACATGGGCATATGTTTTGGTAAGATTCTCCTGTTCTATTCTGGTTTGGTGTTTGGTTTTTTTTTGGACTTGGTCTTAAATTCCAGCTGTAGTGGGGAGTTGGCCAAGTAGGCTGTGTAAACTTCTAAGATTTAGCACTTCAGGGCCACTATGCGATTCATGAGTTTCTGTAACACGAGAGCCAGGCAATGCTGTTGGTTTACAAACAGCAGTGGGGTATACTTAAGTTAAAAGGGTTGTTCTTGTTACTTTAGAGAATCCCTGTAATATTGTGTAATATCAGGATTGTTACATTTATCCAGCCTCAGATTTTCCTTTTGTAGGCTCTTGCCTACTTCATGGTGCTTCTGTAGTGGACACACTTCTTCAAAGTGCTGTCCCTGGCTTGGTGGCACCGAGCCAATTGCTGAGCCGTTTGAAGGGTAGTAACTATTTGTTTGTTTGAGTTTAAACAATTAAAGATTCACTAAGTGAAATCCACTGCAAGTGAAAGCTAGTAACTGAAATGCTGACTTTACCAGGAAAGCATGACTGCCAGAATACGGGCACTTTGTCAAAAACTCGGAGAAAGAAAAAAATAAATGTATAACATTTGCAGAACAGAGAGACTTATTAAACTTACTTCAATCCCCATCAGTTCTTTATAACTTTGAAAAAAATCAGAGAAGAAGATAAGGACATTGTCTATATTCTGTCTCTTTAAGTTGATTTTTCATTTACATCTCTACTCAGAATTTAATTATTAATGTTTGCAAAAACATGTTCTGGTATATGGGCTATTTGCAAACTGTTCACTGAGATTATTATTCAAGATTTCTCTTAATTGTAGTTTTAAGCAGCATTGTACTGGTTTTTGAAATGCTCCCAAAACCATCAAGTGCTCTCCAGAGGATGTGCTAATGAGGCATATAATGGGACGTTAGGATGAATTTATTATTTTAATTTATACATTAGAAGGTTATTTTTGATACTTTTGTTACCCGTTTCTCATTAAAAATAAGCTAACACTAGAAAATGTTTACCTTGTAAAATTACCAGAGGAAAATGCCTTGCTTATATGAATGGAGGCAAAGGGATACAGCAGCAGCAGGACTTCTGTTATATTCAACAAAAAGGTAATAGAGGAAAAAGGCAACTGAAATGTAGATCTGTAAGAAGATCTGTTAGTTCAGGGATTTTTGAGGCTTATGTAGTCTCTTTGGGGCCCATTTTTTTCCTCATATTTCATCTGGAACTGCCTTTGTTTGCATTTCCACTGAGCTTATGCAAGAGAGGAATTTTGCAAATCTGTATAACTTAATTTTTCCAATGGGAAACTGCAGATAAATCATGGGCTTCACTCATCTGTGTAATCCAGGGTGCTGTTCCCAGCTTTAGTCTGGATCTGTCTGACTCAGAGTGACCTCAGTGGTCGCTGGTGAGGACTGGTGGCTGGGCTGGCCCTTTCAGTAAATCCACAGCCAAGGTGTCTGTTGTCAGCCCAGGAATGCTCCCAGTGCTGACACCAGTGCTTTTTAAGGGAGCATCTAAATCTGTTCACTGACTATTCAGTAGCTGAGGTGTGTGGCAATTTGAAAATTCTAATTTTGTGACCTTTGGCTTGCATGCAGGACCTGTTTCAGTCCTAACCTTTGGCTTCTATCTTGGTTTCTGGCTCAGGCTCTTGACCTTTGGTATTTAGCCTGACTGCTGGCCTTTGGGTGCCAGATCACCTCTTGTCCTAGGCTTGGATTCCCGTTTTGGATATTAGCTTTAACTGTTTCTTGCACCTTGGCACTTAAATCTTGTATATGCTTTGGAAATTTTTCCCTTAAGGCACCAATTGTGCTTCTTACATTTCTTTTTCAGCCTTTATGTAACACTCTTGTAATCAGAACAGCTCGATTCTAAATGCATCCCTTCCCTTGTGGGTCATTAAACTGAGGACGCAGAGCTGTTTGGACACTCTTCCAGGAATCTCTGATTCCTGCTCACCATGGGGAGTCTCTTGGTTGTCTTTGTGCTCACACTTGTGTGATGTGGAGGTGGGTGGGTGCCCACCAGCACAGCCTCAGCCCCAGGTGGCCATGGCAAGTCTGCCTTATGGTTGAACATCCAAAAAGCCAAAACGAATGCAAGCCTGATAAGATAAATCCCAGCATCCTGTTTGCTGCAAATCTGTTACTGAGACACCAACCTGGAAATTTGACCAAATGTGTAAGAGTTAAAAACTCTCCACAAATTAATATTAAATCAGCTAATTTCCTCCTAAAACATAATATATGAACTGACAGCAAAAGCATGTCTAAGGGAAATAAACACAACCCAAAGGTCCCTATAGTATTTTCAGTAAAAGCATCACAAGGTTCTGTTGCTTTTGGAGGTCAGATGGCAAGCTCCATGGTCACAGTTGTGACTACATGCTCATGTGAGTTTGTTTCCCTGGCTTTGCAGGGACTGTTCGCGTGAATAACCACTCCTGCAGAGTGAATAAAGGCATTTGCAATCTGGTCCCAGCTGGAAACTTATTTCTGAAGCCAGTTCACTCTCTTCATAAAGCACAGATTCTTTATTTTATCTTGTTTTGTGTTTAGTTCACATAATTTGAAATCTTTAGGTTGATTGCTATGCCATTCCAAATTGCTTCGTACTGGAAGAGACGTATATTTTATAGCTCTTAATTCTTTCCCAACACATATTTGGAATAGAGATATTCTTGTCTGGGAGGAGAAGGGTAATTGCTGCCTGCCTGGATATCAGTTAATTAGCAGTCTCCTCACCAGTGGATGCCTGGCTAAATTCACTCTTTTCCTGAGTAATTTATTAAATAACTACAAGACAATTCAGGCAGCCTCAACAGTATTTTATAACAAAGTACTAATTACTTGGTATATTTAATGGCAAAAAAGATGTACGGAAATACAGGACATCTATTCTCAATTGCTTACCAACCTTTCTCTCACACCTTTCTCTTGGAGCACAGAGCTCAGCGAATTAGATCCAGTCGTTCCTCAAGTGAGGATGTGGCATAATTTTACAGGAGTTATTGACTACCCTTTTCTTCCTCAGTTAATGCAATCTTGGCCTGGTTTGGAATGCAGAATAACCTTTCAAACAGGAATCCCTGTCATAGCCTCAGCAAGGCTGCTTAGATAGGGAGAATCAGCTCTGCTAAGTGCTGACACTTGTGCAGTGGCTCGGGAAGCGGACGGAGGAAATGCAAGATAAAGCTCCTGCTCGGCTGCCCTGTCACCTCTCGTGTGGTGCTGCTGTCCATTAACGTGCCCCTGGCTGCGGGACAGTGCTGGGCTCGGCCACATCGCTGGGCAGCTGTCAGGTGGATAAGACAAGCTTGCTGGGGAATGCACTAAGATAATCACAGGAAGGTGAAGTTGAATCTCACACATGTGCTACACTGGGTGCTCCGAGCAAAGGAGGCTTTATTCTGCAGAGACCTGATGCACTCTGTGACTGTTCTTTTGGATTCTAGGGAAGAATTCAATACATATGGTTTGGAATCAACAGCTCATTTGTCAGTTCGAGTCACACCATTACACCCTCCCTCCCCTCCCTAATTTTTGCTGTTTTACAAACAGAACATCTCTTGGTAGCAGGTATGTGTTAAGGAAGTGTCCTGAAATTTGCCAGCTCTTTATCCCTTTTGCTGAACCCCTGCTGGAATCCAAAAGCCCAGTTTCTTTTCTTCTCTTTCCTGCAGGGTACAACCAGCTGTTATTTTGGAAAGAGAGGCTTTGTACCATAGTCATTCTTCTCAGCAATTTGAAAAAAAACAACACAGGCTTTTTGTTACTCTAATGTCTTATCAGATGATTTCTGTTTTGATCTGTAAAACATACTACTGTATAAATTGTGAAAATTGAAGGTCAGTAGATTTGATGGTTGAGTCTAACTCTGTTTTGTTAGGACCACTTCTGGCAGCACATCTAAGACGTCTCAGTACACAAAAGGTATGTACAGGTATTTCCTAGGTATTACTGATAGTCAGTTTTAATGCTGGGATTTACTGGGTGGGGAGGAAACACACTCCTGGTTTTGGGTACTCCTTTCCACTACATACTTCCTTCAAAACTCAGCACTTTAACAAGTGTTAAAACATTATTCTACACAGCCATCATAGTTCATCTGTTGCAGCTTTTTTCCTTTTCATGGAAACCAAGTTTTAACCCCATGTTCTAGTGTACTGAGTAGTTTAATGTGCTGCAGATTAATTTGAAGAGACCCGCATTACAAGCAACTGTAATAAAACTGGGGACCTGGCTTGGTAACTCTAGTTTAAATGTATATGACTTTATTTCATGGTATGGTCATAGAAAATAATTAAAAACCCTCCATTTTTTATTTTTAAAAGTCATTTACATTTTAGTTTCATATCGAACTTTTCTGCTACATTTTGAATTTTTGTTAAATCATGAAGCTTAGTTTTTTATGAAACGTGTATGGTACAAAGAAAAAAATCTATCATTTCAGATATTCATATATAAGAGGCAGAGACCTAAATGATAAATTTTGATGTCTGTTAGTTCTTCCTTGACTAAACACCTGCCCCTTCTTTAGAGGTGTTTGTGGTAGGGAAGTTTTGCTGTTGTTTCATCCACCAATATTATGCTATTAAAGCAGTAAACAGCATAGAAAAGAAATTTTTCATAATGAAGGCAACTAACTCACACCAGGACCAAAATGTGTTAAACAACAGGGCTGAAACTGTCACGCCAACTGACATGGCACTGTCCTCTTGTTACAGACAAGAAATCTGAGTCTGTAAAAGGGTGTGGGCAACACAGACCAGATCAACTTTGGGATTTAGTAGGTTTGACCTTGAGTCAGTTCAGAACATTTTTCATATCAGTAGCAAAACAGAACTGGTCTTAAAGGTAGAGAAGAAGCAGGACCCCATGGTCCCATAAACAAATTTTTAAAATTTATTTAAAGGCGTAGTCAGTTTTTCAGGCACAAGAGGTTAGTAATGATACTTTAAAATGATGATGACTCCTTTTTTATTTTATAAAAACCTCCTTACTGAAATGTTATTAAATGTTGTTTAGAATGCTTTCATTAAAATTAGGTGGTTGAATGGAATTAGATAAAGAATTACACTGAATTCACCAGCCTTTGAGGTGGTGGGACCAGTTTGCTCTTTGGGAGGGTCTGGAGGATTGTTCATCAGAGTGGTCACTGTTGCAGCTCCTGTACCTCACTGACCACTGGAGCTGCTGTATTTTGGTTTTGCAAAAGAAGCTGAAGTTTTATTTTATCCTGGTTTGTTCACACGGACTGCATGCACACTTTCAGGTGTTTCAGCAGCATGTATAAAGACCATTAGTTTGAGAGAAGCAAGTATTATGGAGTCCTTCTATTTAATGTTGCACAGGACTTGTACCATGCATAGTGGACTTTGTAACTCAGTTTTAATTCTGATATTTTTGAAAGCACACCTATAACTCGAGAGAGAAAAGTCACCAAAACTTTCCTTGTCCTTTGCTCTCAGGCTTTGACTTGTTCCTTGTATTTCTCATTATTCATTAATACTGGCGTGCAGACTGATATATTTTATGATGCACAGACACTCCATATGTATGAGAAAGACCTGTCAAAGCCTAGGAGGCTTTTTTTTTTCTCCACTGAATTGATTATCTTCAAACTCCTAGCCCCCCCTTTTTTTTTTTTTT
>WEKY01021782.1:411939-439520 GCA_013390045.1 Picathartes gymnocephalus
TTTTTTTTGCAACAAGGTCTTTCTATTTGTCAGGGATCAAAGATGCCTTTAAACCAGCCCGTTTCCACAGCTGAGGGATCAGCCTTGAGATGGTGTTGGTTTAGGATGTGCTACAGGGTTGGATGTGAGAGGTTTTACAATTGCACAACCTCCACACCGATGGCAGAGGTTAAATTGCCTTTAATCTCCAAGTATATACTAGCAAAGAGTTGTTCTGGCTCCTAATTTTTTCACTTTAATTCCTATCTGCTTCATAGATCTTACAGTTAGAGCTAATCTAATGACCTCCAGGAAGAAATTAATGTAACTTTTCAACTGGGTAAGCAATTGCAAGACTATTGTGAAATTTTCATTTTACCTGATCCGTTTGTGAACAAGTATCTGTATTTCAGCCTGACTCAGAGGCACTTGCTCTGCTCTGTCACTCTCCATGCACAAGCAGGTGGAATGGCTCCATCCCTGCATTCTGCATGAAGCTGGCTGCTTTTCCTCTTGCCACGGGTGGACTTGGACAGGAATGAAACAGTGGATGCATCCACCATAAGGTCATTTCACTGCTCTTACATATCCCTGGGTGTACCAGGCTTTCCCTGCTCTGAGTTTGGATGCATTGCAGGAGGAGCTGATAATGCCTTTCACCATAGTGCTCCCACCTTGCAGAGCTGAGGACGAGTGTTCTCCACGACCTTGCTTCCCTCAAATCCCTTTTGCACTGTTTTGAAACTGCATTGAGACCAACCAAGTGGAAGTTCCCACATCATTTCCAGCCCAGGCAGAGAGCGTGCTGACCTTGCCCAGACTTCATGCTTGAATGTCTTCTGTTCGCTCAGTATTCCAATAAAAAATCTGGGGTTGGGAGAACAGCACAGCAATAGGTACTGCATAATTTGACACGTTTCTGACTGGCTGGAGGTCATTTAAGGCTTTGAAACTGTGTAAAAGAAAGGCGATGTGGAAGCTGTCTTTGGAATTAAAGCAATTTTTAGGTGTCTTTAGCAGTTCACAAGGATGAACCTTGTAAAAAAAAGTATTTGTTTATATCTTTTCAGGAGTGTTACTGTAATGAACTTTTCTGTTAATATAAAATATTGAGTTTACAAAATGACCACTGCATTAGCTTTTAAACACCTTTAAACTTCATACTCTATGAATTTGGTATAGGCATTAAAATAGTAGCAGCTGTTTCTATTCTCTTTTTTTTCTCTCTCCCTTAATATGGATCACAGCCACAGGTTGCACGATTTATAAAATATGTGCAAGTGCAGACACATTTCTGAAAGTCAGGACAGCTTCAGTGGTTCTACCTTATTTTAGTGCTTCTTTGAAAGCTGATAAATTTTAAAGTTTCCAGTAAGCAGTAGAAAAAAGAATTTTTACTCTTTAAAAATACCTAATTCTAAATCTGTCAAGAAGAACTTGGTATGGAAACCATTCAGAATGTATTAAAAAGGAAATTGGACACCACAGTTCTATTTTTCATTTGTATACTATTTCTTGTGCAAACTTTTAGCTGTATGGACTATAATATTTCAATATTACTGTAAAAATATTTCGACAGGACCTGGCTGATATTCCCAAATTAAAAGACAATTCAATCTATATTTCACTGAATATTTTGGGGCTTGGATATTTTTATCCACTAAGGATGGAAATAAACTTCGAAATGTCTGAATTTCCCAAAGGATAGACAATTTATTTCTCTAACTAAGCATGTTTTGCCACACTGCTCCCTGAAGTAGGATCTCTGTCCTTATTACACAGCGTGCTTCCTCTTGCAGTCTTGATGATCAAAGCACGAGAGCTGTCAGATGAAATGTGCAGCACGTAAGAACTGTGTATCAGTAACATACTGGTTAAAATCAAAGGAAATCAAGACCAAAAAATCATGTTTCTTTTCACCTTAAAACTTAATCAAGCCAGTGTTAATTAACCTTCAGAGACAGCAGTAGCTTCAGAAAATAATGGCTTTTCCAGGATTTTTAGCAGCAGAAAACCCTTGGTCTCCAAATACATAGCATAGAACTGTTTTTAGAGTTCCAAGGGATTATTCAAAGAAAAAAATAAGTTGCATCAAGATTTTTAGTCTCATTGAAGTCCATGAGCATTGGATTAGGTCCTTAGATCCGGTTATGTAAACATTTCTGTAACATTTTTAGACTGTAATGTTTGGCGTGTTACTATAGAGTGCTGCAGTGCTTTTCATAGCTTGATGCTTTAATACTTACACTTGAAGAGCTTATAATTTATTTTCTACCTGATTCATCCTCTTCCCATGTTAACGTACACACTGGCATTTAAGAGTATCACCCTTTCCTTCCTGTACTCACTGAAATATGTGGAACAGCTACCTGAGGTCTGACAAAATGTTGCTGGATATCAATGATTTCTGGCTCGCAGGAGAGGAGAGGTTCTCCTTTGCATTTCATATTGCAGCTATTTCCTATTTACCTATGGGTAAGAACTGGTTTTTATAATCCACTGTTTTTGCTCCTTGTGCCTAGTGAGGCGATAAATATGATAGATAAATAAACCACTCATGTGAATGCTGCTTTGAAGACTTTCAGCCTTTTCTCTCCTTTTCTTACTTTTTATAAGTTTTATCCTCGTATTGCTTTATCTTTGTATAAAACACAAATCTGTGTTAAGCCCAAAAATGCTTAACCCCCTGTAAAACCTGGTTTCAGGTGTTGGCTGGGGATTCAGTGGCACAGGAGGGTTGTGCTTTACAGAGGAGGTCTGGGAGCAGAGGACTAGGAAATACTGGGTTTGTTTCAGGGAGCTCTGTGGTCTGATGCACAAGGGAGACAGTACTCAGTGTTCTGGCATCCTGTTAGAGGGGAAGAAGGACCTCAGGTTTAAAAAGTCCTGACTCTTCTCCCTCTTCTCCCATTAATTCTGTATGCTGCACTCATGTTTTCCCTAATTTTTCAAAAGATGTGTCTCACTTTTAACTGGGTAGTGTTAACCAAAGGGAGCAGACTGATTTAAAAAGAGTGAATAATACGTGCCTTGTATCAGGAGTGCTGGAAGATTGCACGCTGAACAAAGTGAAACATGGTCATTGTTCATTCATTCTACTCTCCTGTGCCATCTGTTACACCAGTGCAGTGACACACTAAATCATTGACTCTCAGAAGCATCAGCATTTTGCACAAAGTCAAAAGACTGAGAATGCCAGGAAAATGCTTTTGAATGTGTGACCTGTATCTTATGCAAGCAGTGTGCCCTTCCCTGGCAGCACAGGCAAGCAGGAGAGTGGAGCTCCACCTCTTTTCTGTGATAAATGACAATAAATTTTATTTTATAACAGGCATGGATGACCTGATAAACTTATGACAGAACTGTAGTTCTTAGGCACCAGCACTGTTAATTACTACAGTGCCTTTGCTACCAAATTAAACTGATGTTGTGTGGGAAGGTGTTTGTTTTAACACTGCTTTTAATACTCTGTTTCTTAGAGCCATCAGAGCTCTCCTAAGATGAGCACAGTGTAGTTTTTACATGTCCAGCAGTAGCACTGCTCTAAGAATCATGCACAAGACTTTCTCAAACATGGGAATGTGTAGTATGAAGGATGCATGGTTGCCCTCCTTCAAAAGCTGCTGGGGCAATATCACAGTCCAAACCTTCACTCATTTAGGAAGTCAAGGAAGATGGGACCCTAACAAAGTCTGGGATTAGGTGACCTATATAGTTGTTATCTAACCATCTTTGTTATAACTAATTCTGAATGGGGGAAGTAAGCACGCTCTTTTTTGACTTGCTGGAATTCTTCAAATCCTCATAAAAATTTACTGAGATAATAATAGCAGTCATATGTTGTATAGACAGTGCAGTTCATCTCTAAGTGCTTTTTAAAGATAAGAATCATCTTCATTGGTGGCGAAACAAAATTAAAAAGTCTTGTGCTAAGTCCCACAGCACCAGCTGACAAAGATGGGGAATGATTAAACCATCCAATGCACTAAGTCTGTGCAACAGTAACTGTATCTTTGTTCTTACAATTTTCTATTAATCAACCCTGTTAAAAACTTAAAAAAAAAAAAATAGTAACTAATTGTGTAATCTGTTTACATTTTGCATTAGCTAGCTCTGTTACTGCAAGAAGTGGTCATAAGCCTCTCTGACCTCTGTCAGAGCTTAGTTCTGGTCTCAGTTCTTTACTCTGGGTCATTCTGTATCCACACGAGTACCAGGTGGACAAGGGAGTTGAGGGGATGGAATTAAGGGGCAAGTAATTCATGCCAACATGTAAGGGTTACTACTGGAGTATAAGAGGTATTTTGGTCCTATCCTTGGTGCTCTTTTCTGCTTGTATTTCGGACATTTGGAGTGTTGAGCAACAATCTCAATGCTGAAAGGAGGCAGGGAGGAAGGTACTCTACAGTGCTTGAGAGCAATCACTCGTTAGTAGCACTTGCCACTCCCCAAACCAGTCCAAGCAGACACATTTTCCTACATTCTCAAAGTGAGTTCTGATCTCTTCTGTTCAGGTGTAATATTCGTGTGTGGTCTGCCTTTTCTTTCTAACTTATTTATTTCCCTTGTACTGCAGCATAAATTTAACTGAAATTACCATACTAATACTTACCCTTCTGGATTCATAGTTTCATAACAATATATGTCACTGAGCCTCCAGTTCAATCCCCTCTCTATGACACCATCTTAATGAGAGAAGGGATAGTTTTCCTAGCTTAACTTCTTGCATCATGCTTTGTAAGATGCTGTTTGTTCCTGACACGTAAAGGTATCTTAGGATGCTGCCCTTGAAACCTTTGCTTTCCTTTTTGCTGTGTTCTTATTGTGTCTGTCTGGGCTTTAAGTTTTATGCTCTGCCAAATTTTAGCCTGGAGTGACAGCAGAGAAATGAGCATTATAATGAAAGTGCTGACAAACCCTTAGCTGTAATGACGTGAATGGTGCAGCTATCATTTGAGTTTGCTGTGTTCTTTACTTTAAATCTTTAATGCTATTTTCTCCTTTTATCCCGTGTTGAGCAGTGGGATTACTCAAGTGGTTTATGGCTTAGAAGTTGTGCAGTTAAGTGAGTTGTTCAGTGGGGTGGAAGGACTCCTCTCTGGGGGCTACCTTCTTCTTTTTAGAGGTGTGGAAAAATTTAAGGTTTGAGAAGGAAAAACAGTCAGCAAGAAGGTCAATGCTGCAGTGCCATTCCAGCACTGCCATCAGCTTTGACTGCTGTGATCTCTCCCTCTAATAACATCTTATTTTATATACACTGGCTGAGGTAAGGCCAGGGTCCTCTGAGGTGGGAGAAACAGCACATTTTGTATTGTAAATGGGAAAAGAATGGTGCCTCAAAGAGTGAGAAAATTTACCTCATAGTAAAGAAGTGTTCGTTGATGTTGTAGGCATTAATATTTTAGCCTGTAGGTCATTTGAAGCTGGATATCTGCATTCCTGTGTGAACAGATGCTGTCCAAAACATTTCTAACATTACACAGAACAAATAATGTATGGACTAGATATGAATCTGTACTGAAGTGCCCATTCCCTGTCTGCATGTGCCTGATGTTGCAGCGATGGAAGTATCAATCCTGTGGAGTTCTCCTTTGATTTCAGTGAAAGCAGAAACAAATTTTTAAGATGCTTTTTGGATTATATCTCTAGCTTTCCTAAAATGGCAGAAGTTGTTTCATCATGAATAGACCCTGCTATTTTACACTAGATAAGGATTTGGCTCCGGAATCGCCTCTGCCTGATTCCAGTCAGCTGCAATTAACGTGTGGGTGGATGTGTGGCTCTCTTCTGCCATGTGACCAGGTAATGCTAAAGAAGAGGGAGCTATAATCCCTTTAGCTCCACCATACATCTTCCCATACTGCCTGAGGTTAACTGAGTGTTCATTTGAACAAAGTAAAAATGGTATGCATATATTTAAAAAGATAAAACAAGATGTATGAGCAGAGGGATTTTAACAGCCCACAGACATCCACTGATATGAGCCTCATGAAGCTCAGCCCCATTTCCCCACTGGCGAAATGAAATCTACATCTTTGGACATGGAGAAGGCTTGACTGTGCAAGGCCATGGACATCCTGTTCTGAACTGGTTCTGCTCTGAGCAGGGGATCGGACCAGGTCATTTCAGCTGATATTGTTCTGCCAGTCTGGTCTATTGAAGGAAAGATTAGCGGTGAAATCACTGTCCTTTTTTTGTGACTCTAACTCAACTACTGAAGGAATCAGTGTTTGTTTAGTCTTGACTACAGGGAATTAATAGCTCTGGCAGGATCGTTGAAGTCAGACCCTTCAAGTGTGTTATACTGGCAACAAATGAACTCATTGCTGTCAGCAAAGTTAGGGTACAAGCTTTCATTTGATCTCCTGTGCTTCCCTGTCACTGTGGGATCTGTATTTCTCTCATCCTTTATTATGATCTTTGAATCAAAATGCTTATGCCTCAAAAGTTGACCTGCTTTGTCTGAAATCCTTCCACTTTTCCTTTGCTTTACTGTATGGAAATGATGTTGATTCACAGAGATTATTATGCATCATACCTACCTTTGCTCTCATTTTCTTTTCCGCTTTACACACACAACAGCATTATATCAGGGCCCTTGCACCTACTTCTCAGGCTCCCTGGAGTATGTATGATTTGTGGGGTTCCTGGAACTGTGTTAATAGAAGTGCAGCCCTGGGGAACAGTGCTGCAAGCTGCTTTCCATAAGAAACAGCACCAACTCTTCAGATCATTCTCTTACTCCTGTTGGTCTTTCTAGATTTCACTACCTAAAGAAGACACATACACATTGTCTCTACAACTGTGCGTAACACTTGATTTCTTGAGCTGACAGCTACCACCAGTTATTCATTAACAGTGTTTCGAGGGACAATGCTAATAGGAGTGAGAACAGCAGTGATGGTGATACCATTATTCTCTGAGTCAGGTTTGATTAAAGAAGGTAAAAAATCAGCAGGAGAAGCTTCTGAGAATCAGAATTGCAAACTACATGGTAACAGCATTCTCTGGATTATGCCTCACTCTTCAGTTGACACAGGTTTCTGCATTTCTGGGCTCTTCGTTGACAACATTCTGCTGGTCATAAAGCATATGGGCTAAAGAAAATTTATGGGAAAACTCCCAAGTAACCTGCCTGCTTTATTATGCTTTAACATCCTTGTACTCTGAGGCAGGTCACAGCAGATGAATGAAAATCAGAAATTTGGAAAGTTTCTTTTTACCCCAGACCTGTGGTTGCAACAAAACTTGCATCTCTCAATGCCTCACCTTATCTCCATGTAAAATGCAGCGTTTTTAGTTAATATTGAAAAGGAGGATTAGAAACTTAATCCATTCATCTGTGTACATAATTTTGAAATATTTAGAAGAAGACATGGGAGTCCAAAGTTTTGCTGGTTAGGAGCCTGCTGTGCTGGGTGACAATGGTCCAGGTGTGGGTTTTTTTGAATGATTTTCTGGACTCTTGCTTTAGAGTGTGACACGAAGAATTCATAAAGAGCCCTTGGCAGAAGCGTATACCTGCAGTTCTCCAGCACCTCCAGAACAGATACATGATCCGAGTGAGTTCTGAGTTGAGAAAACATACAGGAGACAGATACACCTGTTTTCTTGAGTGCACAAGCCAAGTTATTCAAGGAATAGTATGACTTGAGTGTTAATCATTATTCTAATTTCATTCTGCTTTCCCTTTGAGACACAGATATGAGCTGAGATATAAAAAATACCAATTTGTTGAGTGTCTAGTAAGCGTTAAGAAAACTTCAAAAGTATCGGCATAACTATAAGTGTTAAAGTGTAAATTTGAGACTTTTTGGCCCTTGTACCACTTTTCCAAATAGCTGATGGGAAGTCCAGAGTGCTAAGGCAAGCTTAACACTAAAAGCTTTAGAAAACCAAATATATGGATATATTCTGCGCAAGAAGTTGTGCAATTTTTCATCCCTATGTACAGAGGCAACATTTGACAGTAGGAAATTCTGGTATTTATGGCAATGCGTAAATCTGTGTTTATTATACAGATACCAAATATGTGGCTTAGCCAGACAGCCATGGAAAGGATTGCTCTGCAGAGAGACAGCCAGGTGTGTGGCTGTGCCCTCAGCCACCTCTGCCCAGTGACCTTTTTCTGGCAGCCTCCTTTTCACTGGATGCTAAGGGAAAACTACAAATTCATTTTCAGATGGACCATGGCAAAGACCTGTGGGAGACAACAGTCCCTTCATCTGCCTCCTGTTCTCAGGGCTCACTTACCAACCTTGATTAACTGCTGATGAACCTTGTCTCAACTACTTTAGCTCATTTCCCTTTCCCCCCACTTAAATGTATGTGTTAAATCATCAGCAAGTCTGCATTCTATTCTAAGAATGACTTTCCTGCAGATTTCCCTGTGGAAAACTCGCATGTGTCTTCCAGGGAGAAGTGTGTTGATGTCTGACACATTACATTTTCTTCTATAATTGCCCTTCATTCGTGTACAGCAAGAGGCTAAAAATTGTTGAGGATATTTGTTGCTTGTCACTCTTATTTGTGCATGAACATACACATACAGCCTTATGCAGGGACATGGAAACTTTGACTTTTAAAACAGTGAGAAAAGGTTTTTATCCTTGTTTATCCTCTAGGCACTGTGTTCTCACTTCTCTTTTGTTACTGATGGGAAAGAGCTTATTAATGGGCTGGTTCAATAGACTTGTTAAAAGATTTTCTTTATAATAAAAGAAAAAACCCAACCTTTTTGAAATTCTATCATTGAATGAAATTACATCACTGATTTAGTCTTTATTTTCCATATGACTAAGCATCTCATTTTTAAACAGAATAAAAATTCTTGTCAAGAAAAAATGGTCACTGTTCACAGATTTTCTAACAAGATATCGGCTGCATCATTAGTATGGTTTTCCTCTAAGCTGAGCATCAGCTTATATGAGAAAGAAGGGATTTGCTGAGCTCCACATTCTTCCTCCCTCTCTGATCTGCATATCGTGCTCCATTGCTGTGGTCCATTAATTCTCTTGTGATCTAGCCATTCATAAATCAGCTCTCTCATCATCACTGCAGAGTGCACAGAATTGCAAACTTCAGTGAGGGAAAGATCTTGTAGGTCAGCCCATGCTATCTCCTCACCAGTATGAGAGTGAGATGTGCTTGTGAAGGAATGGGGGGAACCAATGGCTCTCGGGTTCCATATTATTCAGGTGGCATAGGTGGGAACTGGGACAACCACCGTTGAGATACTGATTTTCCACTCCCTGAAGAGTTTGGACTCTTCTGTCTTCCCAGTGAAGACCTGGTATCCATCTGTTTAGAGGTCTTTCAGTGCAGAATGACAGAAGAAGGATCCTTATTGTTCAGAACATTTAATTCTGACAAGTATATATTTGACATGTGAGAAACAAGTCATATATTTGTTCCGTGTGGTTTGAAATTAAATACATGAGTGTTATCCCAAATGTTCTGAAGTTAAATACAGTTTCATGGCAAATGTTGTCTTCAGGATCTTTTTCTGATTTATAAGAATCGGTCTCGTACAAATTCTATTTGTTTCATTTTCAAACACAACCTTGCTTACACTTTTCCCCTGCATTTCCCTTATGACATGGTGACAGCTCCTGTATTTACAGACACACATCCTTCTCAGATGATGCAGGCAGATGAAGGTAATTTTGTAATTTTTTAGATGTAAATCTCCACACAACCATTTTTCTTCTGAAATATAATCCCTCTAGTTTTTTTGTTGAGAAGGTGACTTAATAAATGATTTGTTGATCTTGTCTGCTCCTACAGCTATTAGATCCACCGTTGTACTGTGTACTCTATGCAGTATGCAAAAGAGTTTGGAATGCTGTGTTGTGTTCACACATACAACATGGAAATTTTAGGCCAACTTTAAGGGGATAAACCCGCATAATTTTCCTAATACTGCCATACTTTAATATAAAACTTTTAGTGGTTTGAGTTTGAGAAAATGTAAAAGCTTCAGCTCTGGTTATATATTTTACATTCCTTTGATAGTATTCTGACTGAAATACCCACAGAATGTGATGGTTCAGCTTTCAAGTCACTCTTGTGCTCCTACCATAAAAGTGAAAATGTATTTTGACAGTACCATTCAAGCTGTACCCTGACTCACAAATGCCAGTTGGCAAACATCTGTTTCATTTCTCTGTGGAACTGTGCTTTACTATTTTGTGTTAATGGGTGGCCATACGAATACATTCTGTGAGCGGCCAAAACCAAAAAAAGATTATTTCATACTTTTATTTCTAGCATGAAGTGAACCTCTCAATGCCATTGTTCATAGTGATGGATTGTGGTCACTCTGTTACTGAAGTGAGAGTCCATCTCCTGGCAAATACAATTATTTGAGAATTTTGCATTTTCTTGATTATAAACAGCAGCTTTATTCAGGTCAGGATTTATTTCATCAGCCGAGCTCAAAAAAACATCTCAGGGAACATTTTGAGACATTCCTCTAAGGAAGTGAAGAAAAGCTGCACAGCTTTGCACATTGTATTTCCATCCCAGACTAATGTGCAGGGTGAGCTCCAAGTCAAATGTCCATTGGAATTTTAAGCCTAGTTCTTAACCCAGTTCAGAAAGAGGATAAACAGAAATGGCCAATTCTGAAATTGTCTCCACTGGTATCAGAGCTAATCCTAAATTTCTGCATGAACTCCTAGTCCAGATAAAGCCCAGTAGGAACTATACTAAGCAAAAACATTTAATTTCTTCAGTAAAGGCTTCTCTTTATGGGCATGAAGCGAAGTTCAGAGAACCAAATGGAAGGAATAATTTTCTCATGGTAACTAAACACCAAAATCACACCCAGACACTGAGCTGCCAATTGTAGCTACTGTTCTGGATGCAGTTTGAGGAGTGACCTAACAAAGAGCAACCATGACTAGAGAGGACTTGAGGGGCAGAAAAGATAAATAGTGATTGAACTTTTCTGAAACCATTTAACAGCTAACAAAAGCTAATTCATCTATGTGCCTTTATCTGAAAGAGGTTTTCCTGTTGAGATCTGGCAATGTGATAATGTGGGTTATTATCTCCCTCACACTCAGTATTGTCAAATATACATGAACTGAATGAGAAACTTGTTTAGTGTGAGAAAGAATAGAAAAAGAGCATGGAAAACACATAGACAACATCTACTTTAAAAATACTCTAAAATTATTAGGTACTCGCAATAGATACTAATTAACAGCGGATGGAGATTTTAAACCCTGCAATTTTGTGCTAAGTCCCAGATTTACATCAGCGCTGTCAAGGGGAAACAACTGATGTTGTATCCAGATGACAGAGATTGCTTGGTGGGATATTCCTGTGTTTGAAAAACGTGAAAAATACAGCCACAACAGTTCTGAAATTAAAGGCATAGTAGACTGATCAGCCCTATTTTGGCTTTCACTTTGTTATTGCTCTTCACATTGATTGACTCCTTATCATCTACGGAATTTTTTTTTTTTGAAGAAAGGAGGGTTTATGGTGTGAAAAAGTACCAGAAAGAGACAGAAAGTTAAGGAATAGTTCAGTCACATATTATTACTCCTGTACCTATTAACTGCTTTCTGTCTATACCTATTTCTAAAGTTTTATTACTTCAGTTTTTCAGTACTGAATAACATTTACCAGGAAATGATGTGAAGTTCAATAGTTGCTTCTTTTTTCACAGATTTTTATTGAATTTGTGCAGCAAAAAGCTTTTTCTAAAGGATGCCTTGAGGAAAATGTCTTTTACTTCCTCTGCAAATGTATGTTGCTGTGACCACTAAAATATGAGTTCGGAAATGAGAGTAGGTAGTGGCAGATGAAGGAGCATTACTGCTGCTTTGGGAACAGAAAAAGGTTTGATCACAAAGCAAAAATTTGCTATTTTTTGGAAATCAATTCACTATATTCCCTGGCTGTTTCAGGAGTAAAGGGAATTAAACACATATTCTATATGAAGAAGCTATTTCTAGTCAGTGCTGCAGTCAATGTATGGTCATAATTTTAGTGAAAATTGTGTTTGAACATTATCTTAAGGAAAGCATAATATGTAGAATAAATAACATACTGTGTGATCTTTTAAAAAGCAATATAACCTAGCTCGGCAATAAGGTGCACAGATGTATCAGTTTGTGTCTTCAGCACTGTGAGCGAAGTGGCCAATTTAAGCACGATAGGAGAATGTCCCAGCTTGTTGTCATATGACACCTTTCTGTCTCTTTCAGTACCTTTTTCAATTGTAAATCCCAAATCACCGATGCAGGCACTCTCCAGCAAAGCCACGAGCCATACCTTTAGCTGCAGGCACCTGCAAAAATCCAGTTTACACTCTGAGTTCCAGAGCTGGGAACAAATTACTTCTGAGACACCTGCCCCAAATGAATCAGGCAATCACAGTGAATTTAGAAGAACTTTAAAGAGAGTAATTTTTTATAAAAGGAGACAGAGTAAATAAAGGATAATGCAGCATAGATACTCTATAAATAAATCATGCATGAATAGAGAACAAAACCTGCAAACCTACCAAAGTCAAAAGGATTTTGTAACAGGCGGCGATTAGGGAGGAAAACTCTCCCAGCCGAGTGCTCTGGAGGTCTATGCCTTCTAGATGGAAACCTCTTCAACAAAGGCAATACAACAAGAGAGAGACACCTTCTCCCTGCAAAGCTCTTGTTATCTCCTCACAAATGTAAACGTGCTTTAACCTAACAGAGCACACAGACACGGGTACTTTGTCGTGTGCTGTCGGGTTTACTTGTGCTAATGCTCATAATTCTTTTGCTTCGTGCCTCTGATGCCTTGTAACTCTTCTGCTTCCTCCTGGCTTAGCTGAGTGAAATGCTGTCTGTCTGAGACCTGTCCCTCCTGGAGTCACACTGGGAGCTTCTACACGCACCTGGAAATTACTTCAGATGGTTTCTTACGTGGCTTCACGTGCTTGGATTTTGTAGAGGATATCTGTTGTTAGATCAGAGTTCCACAGGTTGAGACAAATATTTGATTGCATAGCTGAAATGATTTAATGTAGACATTAAAAAGGAACAGAGGAGATCTCTTCAAGAACTGACCTCCTTTTTTCGCTAGATGTTTTTGAGTACTTTCCATAAAATCTTACAGGATCTAGGACTTGTGCTTTCTAGAAGATAAATATATCTACTTATAATGAAACAAAAGGTTTCTGTTGAGATACTGATGCATTAATGTAATGCAAAGGAAGGTCTCTACATCTATCGGACTTACTACATTACCTATATTGATTTATTAATTTTTTTCTCATTTTCCTTCTTAATTCATAACTTTGCTGAGGTTATTTAATTTCTGAAACTCAGAATACAAACGAATACATGTTTGGCTTAAAGAAGAAACTTCAGGTTTTTTTAGAAAACAGCACAAGCCTGCCTGCCCACAAATTGCCTTTTCTGCCTTCAGTAATAACATTTGAATGTGTGATACTTGTTGCATGAACCGCTAATTTGTGCCTTGGAAGATGTTCAAAGAATGATCTTCACTTAACAGTGATTCTACATGAGATTACATAAAGTATAGATTTTAAACTTGTGAGAGATTATGGTGAGTGTCTGTTTTGAACTATGTAATTTTATGAACAAGTCATTGTAGTGTGTCCAATGGCTATGACTGAGAGAGAACTGAGCTTTTAGGAAAATAGTCAGTGACACAAAGTTCTTTGCAGGCCCACAGTTTGCACTTCTTTTGTAGGGGACATCAGGCAATGTTTAATCCACTGTATGTCACAGTGATATCATCGTTACCAAAAGGACATGTCAAATACCAGAGAGAAATAGAAATATAATTTTACCAAGACACCTCTTAGTCTCAAAGGGAAAAAGTTGGCAAGGTGGTCTGAAAGATTTACTTTCCATTGCCCAACTTGTATAAATCATGTTCCCTTCCTTAGCATTACTTAAAAACTTCAGTGGTGTCTTTTTTATTATTTTGCCTAGGACCACTGTCAGGCTGACAGACATAAAATTACCTTGATCTTTCCATTTACGCTGTTTGGCACAATTTAACTTTTTTTTTTTTTCTCTAAAGCTGAATTTTAATATTGAATTCTCCTTCCAAACTGGGAGACTGTCCTTGGAAAATTCAAAAATAATATCTGATATTGTATTGTTCATATCATGAAACCACAAGTGTATGTAATTGAGATATAAAATGTTTTTCTATATAGTTAAGCTTTACATCTAAAAAGAAAAACCTGTAGCAGTAGAGAATGACTTAAAATATGATTTTCTTTTGTTAAGAACTAACTTGTGTGCAGTTAGAATTTGAATACTTATTCTCTTGAACTGCTTAATCCAGCCGTCAGCGAGCATAGGTTGATCTTGCAGCACTGGAATTCCTGCACACAGGAGGGCAGTTTGGGGTGATAGGTTGTATTATTGCATAAAGGTTTATAGTGCCTTATTTAGAGGTCCAATGATGATAAGGTAAAACAAGTTAAAACATCTTGCTAGTTATTAAGTAATTTGCAAAAGCAAGTTAGTGCTCATGACACCTCAAAACCATCATGATTATGAATTCAAAGGTCCATCAAGAGAATATTCTGGTTTATCAACGTACTACAGTACATTTTTAAATATAAAAGAAGTAAAAGGTTATTGAGGACTTTTCTGAAGTGGCCACATTCATTCTTTGTTGCAGATGAAAAAACCCAAAACAACTAATGTTAATTTTATTAGTGCTTTGATTAAATATATTGGCGTAGTGAAATAGTCTTTATAGGGAGTAAAGTCTTTATGCTATTAAAAAAGGAAAAGGAAAAAAACTACTTATGAGACTTTAAAAAATGAATATGCTGTGTCTCTTATGTTTCTCTGTAGACTTCCAGAGAGTTACTACTTTAATATTTTACATCCCATGCTAAATAGTAGGTGATGATTAAAACTAAGCTCTAATGTTTCTCATGGCTGCAACTTCATTGCAGAAGTACCATGATTAGAAGACTGTTTCTTCAATAAAAAATATTACTTTATTCAACACAATGTGCTTTCCTGAAAATTTGATGGTTTATCTTCCCAATACGATTCTACTTCCGTGCCCATTTTAATGCGTTTAAATTTCTGCAAGTTATTTCAATAACATCACATAATTTTTCACTTTTAATCTATCACAGAGGTATTTAAATTTTTCCTTCTCCTTTGCAATGAAAAACTATTTAGTATTAAAATGTGCCATTTTAATCTCATTAGATAATAAATTTTGACATGGTTTATTGTATTTACAACTACTTGTATAGTGGTTCTATTGCAAACCACAGGATCAAGGTGTATTTTATAGTGTGTAGAATCTATCATGACAAATCTTATGGAACATGTCCTTTGTTATAAATAAGGCTGTTAAAAATACAAATCTGAATTCCACCTGCATGTTCACTGCTCTGTCACTGAGTTGCTACCTAACATCAGTGAGTTGGCTTTCATTTAATCTTCATTGCACTGCTGGAATAGTTCCTGCAGCAGAAAGTCCTAACACTAATGAAATTAGCAGCAGAGCTCCCTCTGGTTTCAGTAAATCTGTGATTTTATCCTAAATGCATAACTTTTCCTGATGCTGATAAAATCAATATAAAGCAATGAAAGCTACTGCGTCAGGGTGACAAATCATCAGATTGATTGTAATTAAACCAGACAATTACTGCTGTGCTTATGTGGGATGCAAACCTACAGAAACCTTATTCCTTGGTTTCATAAGCATGTCCAGAAACCTCTGTGCTGGCTGTCATTGCAGGGGGGAATTTTGGCCCAGGGAATAGGTGCCTTCAATGGCATTTTGTCTGCTTGTCCCAGCAAAACATTTGGTTCCAAGCTCTGCACTGCCCGTGATTGCTCTGTAAAGCAATTAGCTAACTAGCCTTGTTCTTGCAGCTATGCTGACATCAGCAGTGATGCTGGTGGCCAAGGAGTTTTGGCATGGATCTCTTTGATGTAATGTCATCAAATAGATCATCTGTAGTAGCTTCAGCACAGCCTGAAACATGGGAGAGCGGAGGCTCTTAGGGGAAGGTCAGGAAGGAGATAAGAAGCATGTCCAGACATTTATATTAGGTAGCATTCAAAGATGTGAAGGTGAAAAACTACAAGGTTGTTTGAATGTGCACTTGGAAAATGGGGTATAAGCGGAGAAAAAGAAATGCAGATTGCATAGTGGTGAGTTTATTTAGTGTGAAAAATCTAGGCAGAAGTATTCTGAGTCCAATGAAGAGAATGGTTGGATAAAATGTATTTTGCAGCCTTTTAATGGCAATTCTTAGACTTCAGACATTACTTCAGCAACCCCTTCACAGCAGAAAATGTGTCAATTAATGAAAGAAGCTACACAGTGTTACTGCATGCTCAGGTGTGGAGAAGCCAGGAACGCACCAACTTCTCTTTTTCCCCTGTTGACTAAATTTACTTACTTGATACAAAGGGTTTAATTAAACTAACTCTAAGTTACAAAAAAATTTTACATTCTTCAATTTTGTCTGCTATCTTGTGAATCTAAGAGGGTCAGTGAATTCCTTCCTTCATGCTGCTGAATCTAAGGCCAGTGATCTGATGCAGGATGGGCCTGCTGACCTTTTATACAAAAAGCAAGTAGAATGTAAGATAAATACCCTATTGTGAAGAACTTTCAGCTTTGGGGCTATTTCAGGGTGCTGAAGTGATGCTCATTACTGATCCTAAAGCACCCATTCTTTCAGACCTGCTGTCGGATTTTAGTAAGGTTCCCACTGAAAATACAGGTACTGCTGCTCTACTGTGCTTCTGCCTAAGTAATGAGCCACTGGTTTGTGTGGAAAAAAGACAGAAATCAGGGGAAGATTGCAAACTGTTACCTCAGATTGACTTCACTTCAAAGTAAAGTTGGAAAATGAAATTTGAAACATCCTATATTTGCAAAGGATGTCCCATTGTGGATTGCTATGGAACGCTTTTTATTTCTTCTAACGCCATACCTGGTTACTGATCTTCTGCTTTAATATCAGTAGGATCACTGGCCACTCAGGCTATAATGAGTCATCTCTGCTTTCCCAGCTCTTTCAAATTCTGTTTCACTTACTTTTTGTGTTCACCCTGAGTTATCTCTGCAAAATCACCAATCATAAAGGGTCACTGTTGTTTGACATTTTAAGTATATTTGTTGCAAATAATCCATCCTCACAACTTCCTTGTGTTACTGGTTATTCTACATGGCACAAAGGTTATAACTTATTTTATTCTTCTTAAGATCTTAATTATACAGTGTCCTCCTCTGCAAGCTGCATTCTCTTTTCTGGCATTTCACTTCTCTTTACTGCAAAGATATTAAATAGAAGTGGGCATTTACATTTCTTGCTTTATCTTTTTGTTTTATTAGCACAGGTTCTGTTAACAGCTCAGGAGCTGTTTCCCTGTTGATCCTCATCACTTAAGTATTTTGAGAGCCTTTATTGTTTTTCTTTGCAGTCTTCTCACTTTGTAAATTCTGGCAGCTTTACACAGTGTTGATGTTGGATTTGGGGTTTTTTTGCATCCTTTCAGTTCCAGTTCATAATTCTCTTAATCCTCTTTGGATTTCCTGTTCTTATATGTGTCATCTACCCTCTATGTTTCCTCAAGAACTCTTTTTGACATTCTTAGTCATCCACATCAGCCTCATCCTTCTTTTATGCCTAGAATTGCTGATCTCTCTTCCCTCCCTTCCTTGTCCCAACTCCTGCTTTGTCCATTATTTAGCACTGGACATGGCTGGATTGAAAGAAATACCAGATCTCATGGAAGTCAATGATATTGAGTGTCTGCCTATTTCGGGGAAGCATTGATGTTTGGCTCCAGTGGTTCTGAGTCAGCCTTTGCCCCCAGGCCACTGCTGCTTTGCTGGCTCATTTGCACAGCAGAGAAGGTGGTGCTTGGTGATGCAACAGGCACAGACTGAAAAGGTACAGATTCTGCTTGCCAAAAGGTAAATCTGTATGTAAGCAGGATGCTTAGGCAGAGGTAAAAAATAAACTGCTGCGTTTTTCAGTTTCTGTGCTGTATTTCTAGGAACCCAAAGCTTGTCCTTCTGCAGAGTGTGTCAGTTAATGCACTATGAAATGTGGCATCTGCTTTTACAGTGGGCACCTCTCTATCAGAGGCAAGCTCAAATCCATTTTCTGTGCACACAATACAACCCCAAACCTTCATATTTGAATATAATTTAACTAGTGTTTCTGGTGAAGTTACAGCATTGTAATATTGTATCTGAAAACAAAATTAGCTTTAAGGGCGGAGAAAAAGGATGTTTCACATGGGTTTATGGGGTAGACTTTTGACAGAAATTCAACCTAATGAAGAAGCTTTCCTGTCTGTTATTGTATAGCTTTGTTCCCCATGTTTTCTAAGTAGTCGAACAGCTTATTATTCTAAAAACTATGTTCACAACCACCTTTTTTGGAAGTCCCGGTTCCTTTTGCTCTCTCCAGAGCTCTGAAGCTCTCCTTCCCAGGCACTGCAACACCACACCTCACTGGCACAAAAGAGGAACAGTTTAATGCCTCGTTTTAATCAGCTACTCCCTACTGGAGTGAGTGTCCATGTGTGGGTGGATGCGAGCTGTGTTCCTCAGTCCCTCCCGCAGAGCGTTCCCAGGTGAGTTCCGCAGATCAGGAATCTGGGCGGGGGGAAGGCAGCATTAGCCTTTTCTTGTGCCAGGTACCGAAAGCAATCCTCTTTTTTTTTTTTAACTTCTTGTTGTTGTCAGAACTGCCTGAAATATTTTTGAGCTCTTTTTTCTCCTTTCCACTCTGAAAGAACTTTCAACTGCAATTTATTCTTCAATTAGAGCTGCTCTGTGGAGACATGGCATGGATGGAAAGGGGTACTTTGCAGGTGTCTTCACATTCTGGCAATCCAGGACTACATCCAGGGGCTGGTCTAATATCTGACATGCTTTAATTTGCCTTGGAGTGTATGCCTGACTGTAACGCACTAAGAAACTGTATTGTTAGCCAGGGATCTCCTTGGCAAAGGTCACAATCATTTGTATTTCCATTGAGAACACAGTGTACTGAGGGCTAAAGCAGTTCTGAGATTCCTCTGAGACAGAAAAATTTCAAAAATAGTGATGCTTGAGACAAAGTCTTTCCTCTAATTTTTAAAGGAAATGTGTTTTTCTCTTTCAACTTTGTTTATACCTTGAATTTTAAATATATTTGTGCCAGATAAGATACGAAGTACAGCTGTAACCTGCCCACATTGTGTGACTCCAGAATGGGATTTTGTATGTGTAGGGCAGATGCGTGTGGTTTATATTGCCACGTTCTATATTAGCTGTATTATCTCCCAGAGGGCTAAAAATGCTAAAAATTATTTCACTGTCATCAAGTGTTGTTTAACCTACTGTATTGTACACAAAGTAGGTCAAAATGTGCTGCAGCTTTGCAGAGCCCTTAAACCTAAATCAACTTAGCTAAATTGAACCTTAAGTGAAATTCACCATTTGGTTTGTTTACAATTTTCTAAATTCAGTATGAGACAAGAGGAAGCAGTCTGTATCTTTAAAGAATTAAAATATGCCCATAAATAAGCTCAATCACTTGCCTTTGTAGAGAACAAAACAAAAACCCCTCATCTAATAAATCGGCTGGAAGCTGAAAATAAATTTTGAGATTTTACTCTATGTTGGTTTTGTTTGTGTTGTTTTTTTTTTTTTAACTGTGTATTTAGATGGAACAGCAAACACAGATTATGCCTTAGTAATTTTTATGGATTCGGCATCTGTCCCTTTGCTTTTATTCACATATTTTCATAGCCATAATCTCTAGTTTCTTATTTGATGATGCAAACCTTTCAGACGTAGAAATGGATAAAAATCTTACTGAATCTAGTGAGAGTCATTTTCAGGAATAATCCCTTTATTTGACAGGATATAAAGACCCCGGAGAAAAAAACAAAAAAAGGCAACATGCATATTAAATGACTGAAGATATTAGTGTCCAATGTTTTCCTAGCTAGGTTCCTGCACAGAGAAATGCTTGGAGAATTCTCTGCAATAACAAACTGGAAAAGCCCTGAGACCATAGTCCCCCTGATCCCAAGTTTTATTTTGGATGCATAAGGGAGCTCTGGTGTGTTCGAAATTGCAGGGTGTGTTGACAGGTCTGTCAGCTGTCTCAAGCCAATATCCATAGTGGGATACACCCCCTTCCCTGGGAAGCAGCACCCTACTCTGAGACTCCAGCTCCAGTTGTTGAAAGGAACCTTACACATAAGTTCAAAGCTGGAAGTGAACTGCATCAACAAGCCAACTGTGTGAGGCAGGTGATTATAAAATATTGAGATTTGGCTGCACTTGCTGATTTTCAATTAGCTTCAAGGGCATGCAGAAGAAAGCAAAAGTGTGACAGAATTTGTTAGTTGTTTTAGAAACATTAATACGATGCAAACCTGGAATATTTCCATTGAATTAAACACATCACAGCACATCCTCATTTGATGTGCTTGGGCAGTGATGTCTCTGATGACAGAAAAATTCCCAAACCCTCTAAGTAACACAGTGCATTTCCCAAGCCCCTTTTGGTAATTGCACCTGCTAACTAAAACACGAAAAGAGAGAGTCTGTAGTGTGCTAAAGGAATTTTTTTATTTGCATCTCCTCTATTACTGATTGAAAACTCCTCTGTTGCCCTGTCTACTACTAATGTGATCCCTCAGTGCTTTTCTATAGGGATTTGTTTCCCTACTCTATTAAGCTGGTCTTTGTGTTGTCAAGAGCTACACAGTAAAGTCTTATGATATGAAAGGATATTTACTTTGCTTCCTTATTTATGCTTTTGTCCTTTCAAGCTCTTTGAACTCCAGTGAAAGTATCATTGTCAGAGGTTTGACCTAACATGGTCCTGTGTTTTGTTGAATCTGACCATAAAGCCAGGAAGAAAACTTCTTGGTAGGGTAGAAATCTGGACATCCTATAGCATTTGGAGAGACAGGGAAAGGAATTTTTGAATAACATATAACTCACACATGTGTTTAGATACTCATAAAAACAAAGACTGATCATTTATTCAAAATGCTAATGTTAAAGCCAAAGATGGGACCTTTACATAACAGTCTCTGTTCTACCTGGTGAGGCACTTCAAAAATTATTGTCATATCATATAGTGTATTATACCACACTTCCTAAATTATTCAACTGCAATATTTTACTCCTGTGAATAATGCAGCTAATTGGATCTACTTGTAAGAATGCCAAATTTTAAAGAAAACTTACCTTAAATGCTTGCTCCAGATCTGAAATCTAAACTTGTGTTCCTCTTCAGTAGCATTTTATATTTGTTTCCCCCATTCTCTAATGCAGTTACTGTGTCTCTCCCCTTGTTCTATAGGCCTGTGATCTTCTCATTATCTGTGGTTCCTATTTCAGTGTGGGGTGCCAATGACAACAAAGACATATGAGTGCATTTTCCCCAGTAGGTACCAGTTAGCACAGAGAGAAAGCTTTCTTCTTCTTCCAGTTGTTGTAAATTCCTACTTTAAAACTAATTTGTGCCTATTTCTAGACCTACTCATTGTGAAACAGGTATGGGCAAATCCTCTGTGCTTTTGCTGCAGTAGAAAATTGCCTTCCAACAAAATAAATTTGGAATACATTTTGTGTCATATGCGTTGCTAAATACATGAATTAATTAATGGTTTGAAAAGATAAATATGAACATTCACCTTCCATCTCTGGCTGTAAGTGCCGGCTGTCTCGCACACAGTGTAGTGCGTATTCCTGCAAAAGGCAGAATGGCTCAAATGTCCTACTTCATTCAAACTGTGTCATGACACAGCCCCAGAATGAAGTAGGACATTTCTTGACCTTGGTGTGCTCAACTGTGCAGCTGTAGTCTTCTTATGACAAGCAATGTCTCTCAAAGTAATGTTTAAAATCTGTTTGGAGAAGGTTCTACAGAGAACTTTGTGGAATTCAAGTTTCCTCTGTGTGCCAAGAGAGAAACATTTTTTGAAGCCCAGGTAATGTGTCATGTTTAGTAACTGAAGAATTTGATTAGTAATCTGAGAACTTGATTTCACTCCGTGTTCTACTGAAAGTTAAAACACGTGAATTTTTACATATTCCCTAATATCTGTGTCAGATTGTTAATATTTCATACAGAGCTAATAAATTTTACTTGTTCTGGCAAAAAGACTTCCAGATAGCATAGCAGATAGAGTTGGTTTAAAAGCGCAAAGCAAGTTTACATTTGAAAGGGTTCATTTGGGCTTTCATAGGAGAAATCAAAGGGCTTCTGTAGGAGAAGCAGGGACTGCCCGCGTTTTCCTTTGGGCTGGGCTCCCCGCGGCAGCAGCGCTTGGGCAGCGCCCGGGGCAGCTCCCACGGGGAGCGGTGGGAGATGCTCCGCGCTGGAATTCCCACTTGGGGCTGTCGGACCGGCCGCCCCCGCTGCCGGAGCTGCCCCCGGCCCCGCCGAGGGCTGCAGCTGCCTGCCTGTTGTCTCCTGCAGGCGCCGGGGGAGAGCCCCCACGCGAATGTGTTTGCTTGTCTAAAGTCTGTGCAGTTTTTAGTAGACTTCCAGCCTCCGGTGCGGGGTTTTGAAACTCCATCACAAGCCACCAGCAGAACATTCTGAAAAAAACCTGGAGTGTGGCTTGTATTTATAAAAGTTGTTTGTTTGCATGAGAGGCACATGTGCTGATACTGTGAGTCATCCATCCATTTTGCTGTGACATTTTCAAGCACAATTATGTGTAGTGGAATTTTTTTGGTAGCTGGCTATGTTGCCCATCTGTGAAATCGTCATTCTACCGAGCACTAAAAATAGAGATGAAACTCTTGAGAGAAAATTTTGAATCTACTTAAATGACAGTTTGAAATGTGTTCCTGCAGTCAACAGTTCAAATATTTTCTATCCTAAATATGGACACTCTAAATTTAAGGTGATGTAGTCCTGCTGTCACCACTTAATTCACCTTGCTAGCACAGTAATAGAGCTGGAAATAATTTCTGGCTGGAAACCCAGTCTGGTGCCCACCAAAGCCAAATCACTTGGGCCCCAAAGGAGCAGGAGTGGCGTAGGCATGCAAGAGCTCTGGAAGGTGGATGACACACCAAGTGGAAACTATTTTTTAATAACAGGGGATCCCTGGAGAAAAATGTGAAGACAATCCATGACTGTAGATCAGAGGGGAACAAGGAGAAGATGATTTCTTGATTTTTGACTACTAGGAAATGAAGCTTTGAGATAAAGAACAACAGAATATCCAGCAACTTTTAATTAGCTCTATTTTCAGGCAAAGCAAGTTAGTGAAAAGATATGGTAAACACTGAAAATAGTGAAGAACTGCAGCTAGAAAAGGGAACTGCTGGAAGACTATAAACTGTGTTGCTGAGTAATAGCATCCTAACTGAAGCCACACAAAGCCAAAGAATCTAATTAGTCAGGAAAACACATTTCATTACATTCTTAGTAATTTGTTTTGAAAAAGTCTGACTGGATTTTAAATTTGACAGATTTTCATTGTGTTCAGAGCAGATTACACTATTTGTACTTGCATATAGTCATAATGAAAAATATAGTTGCAGAAATATAAAAGAAAGTGTTTAATTCTAAATCATGTTTGCAATTGTTCTTTGCTATCTGGGTGCCATTCTATAAAGTTCTGCAGAGAGGATGGAAAAAATAAATTGGACTTTTGTTGAGTTGGTAAGCAATACTGGAGACCACCACCCATTTCTTTAATCCACAACAATCTGAGATACACTTGAAGCTTCAGCTCAGCCAAACAAATGAAAAGAACATTGTCTGTGCACCCTGCTGCCTTCCCTCCTTCTTTCCCTCCCTCACTCCCTCTCACTTTCCCTGTCTTTATACAAGTTTTCACAATGAGATTTTTTTCACAAAATATAGAGCTTAATCTCCAGCTAGAATGAAGTAGTGTTACACAGTTCATTTATATTCAGCTTTCAAACATTTTTATTTTTGGTGAACTTATATGCAAATGATTACATGGCAAGACCTCAGCGTGGTAGGTTTCTTGTATCTGGATTTTTTTTTCAAGTGCTAAATAGAAGAGAAGAAAACCAAAATTATGCTTAGTATCAGGATACTTTGCTCATACAAATTAGTAAAAATACCAATGATGCAAAAACATAAAAGACTGTTCTTGCAGAGGACATATAAAAATTCAGTGTTATATCCTCTTGGAAGTTCTTTTACCTGTTAAATCTCAAGTGTGGATAAGGTCAATAACACGGACAATTAAGCCTCCCTCTTATCATTTTTATTCTATAGTGGATTAATGTATTTTAAAATCCATTTATGCACATTTTTATCTACTTTTGAGATCAAAGTTAATGGGTTTTCAGGAGTATGCACTTTTAATATTTGTCTATATAAACTACATGCACAATAACAATGTGCTATTTTAAGTTCTTTCAAGAGTCACCCTTACTCGTAGTGACATCAGAAAGCTGATATTCACTGATCTGACATAAACAGTATATGGACATATTTAAATTTCATCATGGTCTTTTTTAGATAAAAATTTGAACTAGATCTTCACTCATACTGTACCTCCATCATACTTTAGATGAGAAGAATGAAAATATAAGTCCTTAGACAAGAAGAGAGCATGCACGTGAAAATGTATACAAAATTAAACGGAAATGCATAACGTGAACAAGAATTAATCCTGCAGGTCCTTGTATGCAACATAGCCACGTTTCTTTAAAATATTCCTCCCATGAATAAGGATAGTAATAGTTTAGTATATATTAGCATAGTAATAACTTCAGCTGGACTGTTAGAATTAATAATGGATTAACCCGCATGAGCGAGAATCCCTGCCTGGTTGAGGAGGAGGCTACTCCTTTAGCTTCCCATTTTTTATAAAATTACATATTTGTTACGTAAGTTCCTTCCACATGCATTGCAACTGGATTTGTTTTTGCTTCCTGCCATGATCTGCTGCACATTATTGCTGTGCTCCACTCCACAAGTTCATAGTGGCTGAAGTTTTGGTTAAGGAGGTTTATCCTTCTGCACAACACCCTGAAATTCTTAATGGGCTCTGCTCCTATGATGTCCATAAGAGACATCTGCCTCTTTCCCTTACAAAGAATAAATCCCTGAGAAGCAGTAAATGTTATCAAGAGAGGAATGATGGAAATTTAGTTGGAAATCTGCAATAAATGTATTATAATGTTGAAGGTATCTACTCCCTGCTCTACCATTCTATAACACATAAATGAAGTACACGGAGTACAGCATGGCACAGAGGTATGACAGATGGGAACATCTGTATTTCTTTCTTCTCTGAACAATGGTTGTTTCCATTCAAAATGTCATCACTTGTTATAGTAGCTGGGACATATTCTAAAACATCCACAGGATGCTGATCATTTCATTCAGGAATGAGTAACCAATATCAAAGAGACAGAAAAGTGAAGCAATCAGGGAAACAACTGAACACCACTTTCTAGAAGGCAAAAGAGCTGTTCAGAGAAGAATTAATGGCACCAGTAATTAGCACTTTTGTAAATAAAAACTATCAATGTTCCTTAATATTTTCTTAAAACTTTCTAAACAGACTTGCACTTCCTTTTAAACTCTAATTTTGATTTTGAAAATATAGTAGGTAATTTGATCTAGCAATAAAGGAACAGTTAGCTTTTGAAATACGCACAACTACATGCTTACAAGTTTGGACCAACTGTGAAATTTTTTTCTCTCTCTTTCATGGTTTTATTGGTTTTTAGAAGTATTTGATAGCTTCCAGTACATCTCGCTGTGGTCATTGTAGGGACTCGGGGTTAGAAAATAGACATTGGTGAGGCCAAAACCAGGAAATTTATGAAAACATTTGCAAGGGAAGCAGATCTTTTGGGGAACGTTTTTGTTTGTGTTAGATCCAGGCTGTACTAGATATGAATTTCTCAGTAGTGCCTCAGTGTTTAAATTCATAAGCCTCATTTAAAAGAAATTATTTGAATGCTGGAGTCCAGCTTTGCTAATATTTCTTAGGTACTTGGCTTAGGCACTAACTCCTCCTAAGCACATGAGCTGCCTTCTTCAGTGCCTGCAGTGGTTGTTAGGCAACTAATCTTGATTTAGATACTTTTGAAAAATCTACCAAGCATTTTTTACACCTAAATATCTGACTGTTGACAGTAGAAGTCCTAGTTAATTTCTGGACATATAAGGCAAGTACCAAAGTACGTTAAGACTGTTTAAACTGGAAACACCTGTGCTATAATGGCACTTGTGAAGATGGTGTTGTGCCTCCTCAAATCAACCAAACCTGCAACAGCTGAGCCAGTCAGGGCAGAAAATTAGAAAAAGAGGTGGGCTGAACCCGAGGTCAAGAAGTATTTGTGGAAGCTTGTTCTCTAAATTAGCTTTGCCGCTAATATTTTTAAAATTCTTTAATTAACAAAGGTAAAGTTAAAAAGGATAGGCGATACCTAAGGGAGAGCTTTTTATAAAGCTGGGTGGGCATTCTTCACTGGATCCCTGGAGAATATCAGCAGTATCAAGGTTTTATTGCTCTTCTAATTACTGTCTGTAGATGCTGCTTATTATTAATTAGATGGAGGTAGTTGTGGATGAAGAATGATAAAGGAGCAGGTAGGGACATGAATAGGGAAGTAGCAGAGGAAAGGTGTAGTAGAAATAGTTTAATGGAAAAGTTTTCTTAACAAAATACCACTTTTTGTCAAAGACAAGTGTTTACACCTACCGAGTTTGACTGCGGCTGGTTCAGAGGTAATGAAAAAATACTCTTTAAAAATATGGGAAAAGTATTTCATTGTGGAGAAAACAAACTGTAATTTTGAAGTATCAGTTCTGTTTTGATTTGGAATTTATGTCTATAATTCTTACTGGACTTCATTAATCACTTTTTGTAGTGATTGAAACACTGCCTTGCCGTAAGGGAAGGTGGCTGTCCCGAGTTTTCTCCTTTGTGGTAACAGCTCACGGTCCCTCCAGCCGCGTGTATCAGTACACAGCACTTCTAGGGTAGCTTCACCACCAATGAGACAAAGCCCTAAATGAATGTTTGAGGGCTCTGCAGTGGAAGGTTAACGCCAAAACGATTTTTTTTCCTAAGTCAATTTATTTGTTTGGATAAACTTTAAAGATCCCAGTGTTAGCTTGAAGTCAGAATAACGGCGTGTCAACAGGTCAGCGGAGAGCTCGGGGTTGCGATAACTCCTGGAGGTGAGGGCAGAGGGTGTGGGCAGGGACGGAGCGGCTGGAGAGCCTTGAGCTGCCAAGAGCGGGGACACGGTGCCCGGAGCGCAGGGAGAGGGAGACGCTAAAGCCGCCGCCGCGGTCGGTGCCCCGGGTGCTGCCGCTGTCCCTGCCCTGGCCAGGGAGCTCGGGCAGGACCAGGTGGGGCGGCGGTGACGGGGTTAAGGCGGCGGGCGCGGGTCTATTTGCAGTGCTGGAGCTCCGGGCGTGCGGAGCGGCCCCGCGCCCCCGCCCGGCCGCAGCAGCAGGTGGCGGTGGCAGCAGCGAGGGAGTTAAAGCCCGCGGCGGCGGGAGGAGGGGGACTGCGAGCGAGCCAGCGGGCGGCGGCAGCGGCGGCGGGAGGAGGGGGACCGAGGCGGAGCAGGCGGCGGCGGGAGGAGGGTAC
>WEKY01021782.1:440006-464222 GCA_013390045.1 Picathartes gymnocephalus
GAGGGATTTGAGAGTCGGGGATTGGGGGGATTAGGGAAGGGGTTGAGGATGGGGTCGGTTTGGGATGGGAAAGGAACGAGCGGCTATGTTCGAGGAGGGACTGGGAAGGGCAGGGGATGAGGCGAAGGCGGGACAAGGTGCTGCCCTCGGCGTGTGACCAACGTGCGAGTGGATTTATGCGTGTCTGTCTCTTGTCCTGGGGCCATTAATATCAGCTGCGGGAGGACACGGCTGGGGCTGCGTTTGCCTCATCCGTGTGTACCAGGAGCTGAACCTGCCCGCAGCTGCGGCTCCCGGGGGCTGCCCCGCGCCGGGCGGGAGGGCGGCGGGGCCGAGGGCAGGGAGGCGAGTGCGATGCTCTTGGCCCCTGCCCGGCGGGGCGCACGGGGGCGAGACGCGGGGCTCCGCGGCGCTAATCCGCTCCGCCGACGGGCTCCGGCGCTGCCACAGCCCCCGCTGTTGTTTAAAAATGATTCCTCCCTCCTCAATCAGCAGCAAGTTTGTGTTGCCCCCGAGGAACGCAGTCACCCGGGCTCTGTTTCCCTTTCAAGCATCCATCTAAAAAGACGCTGGCTATATAGATAGATGGGTAGGTGGGTGGTTTATTTGCGCCGAGCCACGTTTCATGGCATCCCGAAGGGCAGGCGGAAGGCGGGGGAGATGGCTGTGCCATTGCTTTTATATGTGGGGGAGGAAAAAAAAAAAAAAAAAAAAGGGGGGGGCGGGAGGGGAAGCAGGGATGCTTTGGGAAAATGTTGGAGGTAGATGTGCCACCTTTGCCCCCGCGGCGGCTCTGCCCCTCGTGTCACCCAGCTGTTGATGCGCCGCCGCTGGCCAGCGCTCGCCGCGCCGGTGCCGCTCCCCGCGGCAGCTCCGTGGGGGCCCCGCCGTGACCCCCCCACTCCCCGCCGCCATCCCGGGGAGCCATCTTAGGGCTCCCGCGCCCCCGGAGTGGGGGCCGGTGCCGGCCTGGTCCGCGTCCACGCGCGTTCGCGGCGCTCCCGTGGTCTGTGCCCCCCGTCTGGAGCAGGAGGGCTCTGCTTTCCCTGCCTCTCCTCTGCTTGACGGGGAGCAATTTTTCCTCGCCTGCCTGGGTAGATCCGTTTCACAGTCATCTCTCTTGCCGGCCCGAATTCCCAGCACGTATATTGTGCCGTTCCTCCATTTTTTTCCCCCACCCAGGCATCAAGTTTTGAATCGCACTCAGGAGCCTCTCCTTCCTACAGGTGCATGTAGGAGTAGACTGTTGCGCTAGTCAAAGAGCTCGCGAGGAAGGATCCTTGCGAGGAGGTGGTGTTTTGCCTCTTTGCTGTCATCTGCATAAAGAGGACTCGATTATTATTTGGAAGATGCAGTTTATTTTTTAAATTCTCGTAAAACGGCAAAGCCAAACACCATCCTTTTACAGAACCAAAGCTTATCTTTTTACAATGGGTTCGTGGTTGTGATTCCTAGTGCGAAAGATAGCAGAGCTTTATGAACGTGTTTATTGCAGACAAGATTGGATCTTCACTCGTGGGAGGCATCCACGCATTTTTTCTTTGAGAATGCAAAGCAGGGCAAGATTTAACTTGCTTACAGGACTTCCCCCTCTACCTTGCTGCTTATAATTGAACAATATGTAAGAATTTTAAACAACTACTCTTTCGACCAAAATAAATTGAGAGAGTAGTAAATGCTAAGGTGCTACAGCAAACTTGATCTTAAGGGATAGGTATGTTTTACTGAATAGACACAAGGATAGGAAGGCTTCCATCCAGTTAGAAAAAGACATTGTTAGTGGAAGAATCAAAATGGGAAGTGTTTCCGTCTCAATAGTTATATCAATCTTGAAGTTATAAAACTGATTCCTGAGCATATTTTCTACTGTTCAATTGCATATACCCTAGCACAAGTGTATGCACATATATCTGTATATGTAATGGAGTCATCACACTGCCATGAGGTCTTAAAACAATCTTTTTGGATTAGGACCCATTTTAGCATAAAAAAATTATAACTGAGTACTTTTTTCTTTTGTCCCACAGAGGTGAACTATGCAAGTAGCACCAGGATTCCTCTCCCTGGTGACGGACCAGCTATTCAGTCAAACAGTTCAGTACCATCCAAGCAAACTGTTCTATCTTGGCAAGCTGCAATCGATGCTGCTCGACAAGCAAAGGCTGCCCAAAACATGAGTACCACCACAGCCCAGCCTGTAGGATCTCTGTCCCAAAGAAAACGCCAGCAATATGCCAAGAGCAAAAAACAGGGTAATACGTCCAATAGTCGGCCACCCCGTGCCCTCTTCTGTTTATCCCTCAACAATCCAATACGAAGAGCCTGCATTAGTCTAGTAGAATGGAAGTATCCTTTGTTGCAGTTTGCTTTCTTAATGATTTTTTTTTACATTTTCTGATTGTATAAAGGAGTTTGTTTTACAGGATCTCTTAGAGCATCACAACTTACATGCTATGTCACTTGTGGGTGTGGGAAACTGTCATTAGTGTCAATGGGAGTTAATTTGACTTCAGTTGCTGTTAAAGATGGTCTCTTGTGTCATATTGACACAGAATATTGTTTACTGAAGTAGGTAGCTTAAAGAGAAGAGCTCACAGGTGTTCCTTGTTTTCTGGGAGAAGTTGTGGGAACATTTTCAAGCTAACATTATATTCCAGCAAATCTCTGCATTGCATTTTTTGCCTTTCCAAATAAGGAACAATGGATGGGAATGTATTTAGCCATCCAATTTTAGGGGGATGACCAAAGATTTCAAACCTCTATGTTCCATATTGCAATTTGGGGTATTGCTATTAGGGGTATTGCTATTAGGGCAAATGAGTCAGATGTAGAAATCTTTTTTAAAAGATATTTTCCCTGTACTAAAAGAAGGGAAGATGTTTACTTAAGCCAAGGAAATATTCGAAGTACACACAAGTGTCTGAAATAAAATAATCTTCTGAACTTTTACAATTTATGTGTACCACCAAACATATTTGGAAGCACATACATCTAGATGGGAGATCAGAGATACTGGCTTGTGTTCATAATAACCTGTGTGATGGGAGGGATGACTTCTCCTTTAGTTCACTGGTTGTGATGTGGAAATACGTGTATTTCTCTGGCAGAACTGATAGCATGTTGGTATGGTATATTATTTAATTACCAAGAAAAGGTTTGAAATAGAAAATAGTTTTGCTGAGGTACAAGGAGAAAAAATGTTAGCCTATTAGCCATGGCAACATCCCTGTAATGGGAAACAGCTGTTCAGGACAGTAGATTACTGAAGTAAAACTCAATTTGTTACTATAAACAGAACAGCCAACCTGGCAATGAGAGCTGTTACTCATTTATAGGGTTGGTGTTTCTCAGTTCTTTGTACAAAATTCAATTGCAAATTAAAGATAGTGAAATGGCTTCTTCTTTTATTTAAACTGGTAGAAGTCCAACTAATTTCAGTAAATTGGCCTCTCCTTGGCTAAGGTCAGGTAAATGAAATTACTATGGATCTGGAGTGGAATAACTCAGCGAGAATTTGTCCCAGTACCACCACATCGTAAAACAAGGTTGTCAGTCTTGTGATGGTATCAATTGCTCACTCCAGTCTGGAAAATGCTGTTGTAAATTTATTTTGTACACAATTTATCAGCTGATGGTGCTGATCCACTTTGTAGACATAAACATGGCCCTCAAGGTGACAAACTTTTAATAGGCCAGCAAACAAAATTTAACACATCTTATATGACATATGGCCTTTGTAGGTTTTTTTCTTTTTCCCTATTTTTTTTTTCTCCAGGGAACTTTTTAAACTGGAAAAAATATGCTTTTGAATGTATTTGGGGCTCTTATGGAAACATATCCAGCAGTTGTGCATCAAATACTGGAAAGGATCCCAGAAATCGTAACTGGGGTCCAAAGTACTTCTTTTCCAAACTTCCACAGATAGGTTCATCTGGATATCTCCATGTTTCTGGTCATTGGGAATAGCAAAATACCTTGGGAGAAAGGAAAATCAATGATGAACTGAAGGATGAGCTTCATATGCACGAATTTTAAGAAAAGGAAGAAATCTTTTTCTGGAAGACAGAAGTTATCTCCAGGTTCCCACTGCTGTCATCCAGCTTCAGTATAAAAAGCAGAGTTGAGTTCATGCTGGTGTGGAAGTCTGTAGCCTCTCTGTGTGGCTGCCAAGCCAGCCATGATATTCTGTTTTCTACTCAACTCACCTAAACTTTCATCTGTCCTGGCCAAAGCCAGGACTCAGGAATGCAACTCTCAGAGACATGGAGGGGCTCAGAATATGTCACTTGTACAGTTTTCTAGCTCTCCTATAAGAGAATAGTTGTGGTTTTCTGGCAATCTTTCTCATATCTTACTATGAACTATATTTCCAATGATTTTCCTCCTTGGAAAAATGTATATTTATGAGACCTACATAAGTATATGAGGACAGAACAACTCCATGATTATTCCTTGCCCATTGTGATGACCCACATGTTGATTTAAGAGTGGATAATTATATTCATCTTTGGAATTTGATATAAAGTGCTCTGTGACAGCATGAGTAATAGTTTTTACTCTTTTTGAAAGGAAGAGGATGTCGAAGGATCATTGTGATGGAAAATAATATGGTGTATATATAGTGCTATAACTAAAGGTGATGGAGTGCTTGTCAGAGTTATCAGTCAAAAGATTGGCTTAAAGCAAAGACTTGTTTTACCATTGTTGATGCTGAAAGGATAACTAGACTTAAAAGTTTGTAGATGCTCATAAGTCATGAGTTCCTTAACGAGATTTTCCAGACCATTTGACATATTTATACTACTGTCTATTTTTGCCAATTGTGTGGCCTTAGCTGTTTACATCCCATTCCCAGAAGATGATTCTAATTCAACTAATCATAATTTGGTAAGTACTCTGAAATTTTTGTTTTATGTTTGGTTGGTATGCTTTTAGCATGATTAACTGCTAGTATTTGAGACTGCAGTAAATATAGGTAATTTCAGTAGAAGAAGTTGATATACAATGATACTACAAAATGTATATGGGATTGCCTTGTGGGGTTTTTTCCCCCAGTATTAAGTGTTACCTTGTCATGTGTTCAAAATTAGGTTTTTTATTAGTAAAATTCTTTGGAGAGGAATGTGCATTAATGTTATGCTGTGTGTGTCCATATATTTGTGTAGCATAAAAACTAATTTGTGTTTCTATTGCTTATATTGATTTACTAGCTGTTACTGTTTCTGACACTTGTTTCAGACTTGAAGGTTTTCTGCCTTATCTAGTATACTTGTCTGCTCTGTTTACAGTTTTGAATGGTGTTATTTGGCTGTTCATTTTACTGGATATTTTAATTTTTAATGAGAGGATGGTGGGAAGTTTTACATTAATACATTTTAAAGTGATAGGAACATCAATGTGGATTTTCAAAGCAGTCACTGCTGTATAAATGATCTTTCAAAAAAGGAATGGTACTGCAATAAGTAGTGTGTAAAGATGTATTTATTTGATTGAAAATAGTATACTAGGGTTATGCTTGAAAAGATAAATTGGAAACTAGTTTTTTTCTTAATTCTCTAAAACTTACTCAAGGGTAATATTGAATTACATTGCAATGATTTTGTTGTTTATATGAAACTCCATCTTGAAATAGTGGAGTTGAGTGGTCTTGTGCATTCATAATTTGCATGTGACCCTTTGAATGGGAGAGGAAGTTCATGAAATAAAGAATTGGATACCAATAAGTAGGTAATTTTGGATTCATTTACCTGAAAAATTAGGGTGGATATGAGGTCTTCTATTTTATGAACATGTTTGCATAATTTGTGGTGTGCACATGTTTATTTTCCTAAAAGTAATTATTTTGTGCAGATTTTTTATTTTTTTAATCGCAATTAAGCAAATATGGGCAATAAAAATTGCTGATGAAAGGCAGAAGAATTCAGGTCTATGTAAAGAATGAGTTATGCAGCTGTGTATTCAGCCAACCAACAGACTTTCATTTTTTCCCCTGAGAAATTCAGGGCACAAATCTCCATAGCTGTCAATCCACCCTGAGATCCTCTAATAACTAATTTCAGAAAGCATTACATGAAAAGGGTAAAGTAGTTACTTGTGTCAGAGCTAATCACTTTGAAAAATGTTTCTAGCATTAGTTTTGTTCGGTTATTGTCTGGTGCTTCTGACCCAATTTCAATTCTACGGTATGCTAGTATTTGGAAAGATAATGGACATTTTCATCCTTGATGGATTTTTCTTTTTTTTTTTATCTAATGTGGCCAGGTTAGCCTAAGGAATAATAATTTGTGTATTTTTTTTTCTCTCTTTGAGTAAGAGATTCTTAATCCTTATCGATTTTAAGTGGAAAGGTTCTTGAATTCCCCCAATTATATGTGAATAAAGTTTACTTGGCCATTTAATTTATCTCAGATTCTCATTTAAATTTGCATCCTGTTTATCCTGAAGTCGAGTCATTCCACTGTTTGCTCAAAGAACAGAATTTATACTGACAACGTACTTTCAGCTGCTGAGACAGATTTAAAATCAATAAAGGAGTACACAGACACATGCTGTGTATTAAATCTAATAAAATAAAAAGTTCTGGAATGAGCGGCATTGGCTTTTCTTATAGTTGAGGCTCTCCATTATGAAATATGTTAACCAGTGCTCTGGGTTCTTGTCTTTCCTCTGGTATTTCACTTTTCCTTTGTTACTGTGGATTCAAGTGTACTATGAGGGAATATAGTAGAGGAGCTGAGTTAGAAATTCTTTGCTTTCCACCAGCTGGCTGAACTGGCTCTTTTTTTTTCTTTTTTTTTAATTTGTAAACAGAAAAATGTAGTATTTGTGGGGTTTTTCTGTGAATGCAAAATAGACATAATTTGTAATCAGCCTCAGAACGAGGGAGCAATACTAAGAGAACAAAATCCAGTGGAACACTGGTAAGTGGGAGCTAGAAGTGTAAACTTTTCCATTCTGGTTGGGCCATTGAGAAGGTACATATGTGAGAAATTGAGCAGTCCAAGTGTTTGTCCTTTATGACTTGGAAAGTTTGCAGTGGCAGCCTCAGTGCAAAGATGTATGTGCAGAGCAGGCATTCACTCCTCTCTGTGGTGGGGTGTTAGAAGGCAGAGTCTGTATGATGGAGCTTCCAAGACTTGTGAGAGGAACCCGAGAGAGTTTCTGAGTCTCTTTGCCTGTGACTGGGCCAGGACAACACCGACCGTGTGCCAACCACCCAGCCTCTGGTTGTGAGTGAGTCCTGTTCTTCCTTTCCACGTGTGGTGCCTAACCAACACAAAGTCAGTTATAGGTTGCAGTAGTAATGGAAAAATAAATTTTATAACAAAATAACTGAAAGTATAGCAAACATTTTGAGAAACAGGTATATGTGTTTTAAGAGATCAAATCAAATGTATGCATACTTATGTATTTTTTAAAAAGAGACTGTATCTTGGGTAACATTTCTTCTTGGAAATGAGTCTATATCTAATCCTAAATATCTTAAGATAAAGGTGTGTGAGAGGGTTCCATACCCTTCCTTTTGGAACAGTAGACTACTTACAGAAAACTTGACAGTGCCAAGTGGAGTGTGAGGATGGTTCAACCCTGTGTTTCTGTGTTGGTCACTTGTCTTTGATTTGCAAGTTGTGATTACTGGTGTTTTTGTGACAGAGCCAGCAGCATGCTATGTGATATTTATGATAATTTAGAGAAGCAAGAAGAGGTTTTTTCATTATATTGGTGACTGAATTTAGCAGGTGGTAAAAATAAGCAGTGATGTTGTAGGATAGGAGTCCCTTTCATTATTAGCTTTTTTTTTGTCTTTTTCTGTTCTGAATGCACAAGCTCTGGTTTGTCTTTTGCCTTTTTGCCAGTCTCTGGGATCAAGGGTGCACTACAGTTACCTCCTTGCTGACTGGATTCATGGTCGTACTTATCCTTTGTCAGAAAAGAGGTGTTAGTAGTGAGTGATACAAAACAAAGTGGAAGTGGAAGTGCAGAATCAAATTCAGACTGGGCTGTGCTTGACCACTTGCCAAGTGTTACAGTCCTGTGTTCTAAGGGAAATTTTGTCTAATCCTTTGTCTAAACCACCTTGATGTGTCTGATGTGTGCCAGGAGAGGCAGGAAGAAGGGATCTTCTTTTCTATACTATGACTGGAGTAGTTCTCTCATGGTTATGTGTATTACATAGTCTGCAGTATTGAGTGATGAACTTTAAAAGCAGTTACTGAACTTAAGCCTGAATTCTACTTAATTAATTAGTCCATAATCATTGAATGTACTGACACAGTGGGCCCTGTTCTTCTCCAAGTAGGTGGGTGAAACTATTATTGAACTGACAAGTTTTCTGTTAAGAGCAGAGCAGGGGCAATGTACTTTGGGATGAAATCCTGATTAGCTCTCTGCTTCATATTTTAAGGTAGTTTCTTTCATCTGCCTTCAGAAGTTTCAGGTGATCTGAACTTTTCCATGCTTGATTGTGCTCTCCTTTTTGGAAGCGTTTCTTGTCTGAGCTTGATAAGAAGCAGTTTCTAGCAGAAAGGGCTTCCTGTACATATCTTTTTCTGTTTCAGTCTTTTCCTTTTTTCCCCCTCCTCTGTGGTATGTTATTTCCCTTCATGTCTTTGGTCTTTAACTTCCCACTCGTTTCTTTCTTGTTATCTTTTTCCTCTACCCTCTGGCTTCCCTCTGTGTTTTCCCTTCTGTTTGTCCTCTTGTGCAGCACGCTTTTCTCTATCTCCTTCTCCTACCTCAATTTGTCTTCCTGGTATCATCCTGCTGTCCCATGTTCCCCCCTGCTGCCTTTCCCATTGCCCTGATTTGCAATGGGCTTCTTTCTTTATCATGTGTAGGCAGACCAGCACAACACAAGTCTGGATTTTGGCCGTGGTCAAACATTGTTGGTTATTCTTTTTCTTTCCTTCTTTGTAATAAGTAAATATGAACAATAAGAAGGCATCCATCCATCCAGAGTTGCTGAAAATGACACGCCTGAGGGTTTGAGTTGAGCCTTTGGTTGCACTGTGTGACTAGACCCCCAAGGTTTGCAGTGGTGGCACTGTTCTACTTGAGATTGACAGCAGAGTCGGGGGGTGGGAGACCCAGCTGTATAAATTACAGCAAATTGGCTAAGTCCCATGAGTAAAGAGCTTGGCTTTGGTGCATGAGGGGCCCCTAATGTTAATTAAAGTCTCCGTGCCCCTGCTAACAGCCTTGTCTGAGCACCGCTGTCCGCGGGAGCCCTCTGAGGGATGCTCTGTGCCAGAGGCTGTCTCTCCAGCCTGTGCTGGCAGGGCAGGGCGGGTGCTGACGGGGCTGGGGGCCTCTTCTTTATCCCGGGCGGTTGGGACTGGGAGAGCTGTAGTGAGGGACACTGCTCAGAAAGGTGATGTTTGTGTCCTACTTTCAGGCAAAGATTTCCTCTGTAAGTAGCTTTAGGTGGCTCTTTGAGTCCCTTCAGCAGGGGGAAAGCCAGTGCTGTGCCTTGGATCTAGGGCACAGCAGGAGAGTACTCTGAGAGGAACCGGCTGAACTCTTGACTTAGAGGTGTCAGGCTTCCTGTCCTTATCTCATTAGCAACTCCATGACTCATTCACTTCTGAGGCCACATGACTAATTAATCCATCCATTGAAAAGGCTGTTGGTTTTTACCTTGCAGCCAGTTGTCCTCTATATGTAGATTATCTGAAAATACTGTTGTAGAATTCTACAAATTTTAACCACATTTAGTAAATAATTCTAAAGATTTTTGCTTAATTTCTAAGTGTTCAATGTGGTATCTTAGAAGGATTTCTCTGTTTATCTACAGTCTTTGCCGTGTTTACTTTTTCAGCTCAAGGGTCTTTAAGGCCTGGCTCTCTTTCCACTCACTTAGAAAATCTTCCAATCTAAATAACTTTTTGATACTGTTTCTGATATTTTTCTATCTTTGGATTCTTAGCTAATGCTCTCTCCTAATGTCTCTACTAGCTGGCACAAAAGTCACTCAAGTAAACTTTTCAGGAAAGATGCAAGATAATTTGGACTCTACAGAAAATATTTCACTTTGCTTGGGAAAACATGGCGGAGACCTTATAATGACTTGTGTATATTTAGCCAAGCTGTCCTACTAAAGATACCAGATTAATTTGTTGTAAGAGAAAATATCATTACGTTTAATCTGAGGAAGATTAAAAAATATAAGATCTAATTGAAACTGATATACCACTGGAATTTTACATTGTGCATTGATTCAAGTCAGTAAAATGTATTTACATGTCTGTGTATGAATAGTCAGGAGGGGCCTGTGAGAAAGTAAGTAGTTCAATTTTGAAAAAATAATCCCAACACAGGCTTAAAATGAGGAGACTTGGGTCAGTTTTTTTGTGTATGTGCAAATACTCTGAGGATACTTTTGATAATTTTTTTTCTATTTTTCATGTACATTGATACCCTGGCATGTATTTTCTCACTCAAAAACCCACGAAATAACTAACTACAAGAACAACAAGCCTTATATTTCTGAAAATTAATAATCAAGTTATTTGATGGTTATTAGATGAGACAGAATGTATCAGTAAGTAATCTTTGCACATTTGCAAGAATTTCTTAATAGATGACATTTCTGCAAGGCAATTATTAAAAAATATTGTAATGTAGTACTAAGCCTTATCTTCCTATTTCAATTTTTTGTTTAATATTACTGTCAGCCCAAAAGTTCAGTAATATGCATTAGCTAATTACTATGGATTACTGTGATTTTTCAGTGCTGATTTTAAATTTAGAAAACTTTTTTTCCTTTGTGTAGTAATGCACACCTCTGCAATACAGATGAAAGTTCTGAGTTGTTAGTGCTTTAGTCCCACTTTATCCTGCAACAAGTTCATGGGCCTGTGCTGTCTGTGCTGCACTACCCCAGTAATATGAAACAGCTTTTGAATTTTTCTGGTGAATGTAATTGCATGTGTCAAGTCTGTCTCTAGCTGTGAATGAAACAGAAATTTTATTTCACACTCTGGTTTAGGGACATTCCCAAAGGAGAGATATGATCAGGATGACTGGCAATTTCCAACTGGTAGAAAGGCCGTTTGGATTTGTAGAGGTGTGGGAATAAGAGTCAGGTCCTTGTTCCTCTTTATTTTGTGTGTCCCAGTACAACTTAATCTGTGCTGAAGTAGCTGAATCCTAAAATGTCTGTTTGGAGTACAAAGGTATGTGAAGGTCTGTAGTTTGGTGTTACAGATTTCAGTTAATTACACTACAAAACTTTTTTTTTTTTTTTTGTTTTTAAATGCAAGAGAGAGCTTCTCAGTTGTCCAGACCAGAAGGCCTTACAAAAAGATGTACTTAATCATTCCCATTTGAAAGGAAATGCTTTTTCCGTGTTCAAAGTTGCAAGCTTGCTCCTGTGGGGAATTCCTACTAAGGCCTTGTGTCTCCTTAAAGAGATTTGCTGGTAGTGCACTACTGGCAAACTGCCTGGGGAGAGAGCACACACCAGAAAGAGTTCTTTTTGTATTGTAGCCTAAAGTCAGTCTACCAAACAGAATAGTGCAGCACTGGTAGAGAAGACCTTTATTTTGGGTTTCTTTATGCAGTGGAGAGCAGTGATTCTCCACTCTCCTTTTCCCTTACTCCCTGCTTGATGAAGATATGCCTGGGAAATGATTAAGAATAGAGTGGTTTTAATAAAAGTTAACCTGTTCATTTAAAAGCACAGAACAACCATATTAGTTACTGTATCAGTTGAGTGGTCAGTGGGGAAAGTAGTTCGATTTAGTATTAAAATAACTGTAATTGAAATATAAATTGAGCATTTAAGATGACTGAGAGAAGTTTGTAGTTTATATGCAAACTGTTGGAATAGAGTAAAAGTTGATTTTGAAATACTCTGTAAAAACCCCATTAAAAATCTTGGTGATAAAACTAGTTTACTGACTTTATGAATTACTCATTTACTCCAATATTGAATATGTAAATTTAACAAAATACTAGTTATGGTTTTATTCCTTGACAATAGCTGCTATGCTAAAGGAAACCCTGAAAGTTGTTTCTGAAACTTTTACTCAAAAAATGAACACATAGGATTGAGATGCTTTCTATGTTGCCATATATCAATGCCACACCAAACACAGATTGCCATAAACATTAATTGGATTTTCTCTATAAGCCCTGTTTTAAAACTCTAGGTTATGCAGAGTATGGGTGTTTACTTTCTTTTAAAAAGATGTTCCCATCAGCTGTGTGTTAGGCTTTGAGAACTGTTTGTTTTTACCACGATTTGTGTGTGACTGCTGTGTTTTGAAATACCGCAGAGTTGGGATCCATGGCTTTTGAAAGTGCTGGTCAAGGCTGGCTTGCTTAATTTGAGCAGAACCGGAGTAGTTCTGGGTGCTTTTAGAAAGCTGATCCCTGAGTACTTCAAAAGATTCTTGTAGCTGTTGAATCAACTGAAATGCAGTTTCTAATCTGGTGAGCTTTAGTGACAAACTGTTTTCAGTCATGGTTAATTGAATGTGTGATTTGGTTTACCATTCATTTTGCAAGAACTCAGATTTTGGTGCATGACAGAAGGGTAAACAAATCTTTCTTTTGCAGGGCCATCTGGAAGAATAGGGCCACAAAGAAAGGTTAAATGAATATATAGTGATAGTGGGAGAATATTAATTAGGATGGAAGTGATGTATATTTCTGGTCATTGTGTAATCATTTGTGATAACATTTTCATTTAATGAATTGCAAATTGAATATCATTGTAATTCCCCCCCCAACCCCCACACTGCCTGCCTCAGAAGAGATTGAGACTGAGTGTCATATCTGCTTGTATCAAATTCACTTGGTAAAACCAATTAGCTGCTTACAATTGTTTGTCATTTTTTTCATGGTTATTTTTATGAAGAAAAGGGCTTTTAGAGTTCCAGTTTTGAAGAATGCCTTGATTAGACAGTGTGGTATTTCTGAGAAATGTAGGTGCTTGACTTCAGCATTTGAAACAAACTTAATAAAGATTAGAGATGTATGCTCGTAATTCAATGATTTTCAATTAAGTCAATGAATTTAAATAAATTATGTATCACCATGATACATAATTTGACTTTTCAACATTTGTAAGGATTGAGTAAGCTCTGAAATTATAGGCAGATTGATTTGCATGGATATATTTAGTTATGAATCAAGACTTTTTGTCCCGTCTTTCATATTAGAAGGTGTTGTGCCAGTACATTTTTGGTTTAGATGCATGGTTAGAAGTTTGGGCAGTGTCTAACTCCATTGCTGTTAGGAGTTTTTCACAGTGATTATTATTCAAGGGTGTAGAGAGCTGTTACCAGTTGGCAGTCTTGTAGAATTCTACCTTTGGGTGATGCCATTACTAAGGATCTGAATCTTGCTACTTGTTAGTGTAGTAAATCACAGCCATGGTCTGTGATAAAGGTGAAGGGATCTCAGCAGACAAAGAACCTGCAGAAGCTCAGAATTTAGTCTTCAAATTTATTTTTGTTGCAAATTTTCTAATAGTTAAGATACCTCAAATATTAGTTTGAGGGGAAATAGTTCAGCCAAAAGATTCATTTGCCCAGTTGTTTTAGTTGTCCTTTTCTCATGTGATACAAACCAGGTGATACGTTGAATTTAATCTCACCTGACAGCTTATGTATGTTGTGCTGAACTACCAGGCAGCGTTTCAGTAAAATGTTGTGGGAGATCCAGTGGCACAAAGGAGCTGACAGAGCTGCTTACATTTGTTCAGCACAAAGGAAATCTCTTTACAGTGTAAGAATATGAGCATGAGAAGTGTTTGTTAATAAGGTTCAGTAGTTTGATAATTACGCTTTTCTGGGTTGCTGACGGTGGCTGCGGAGTGCAGCAGCCTCCAGCAAGACGGCATCTTCTGCGGCTCAGCTGATCAGAGAAATGCAGTCCTTCCAAGGAACTGAGGAGCAAATACCCCAAAGCTGTATTATGTTTATCAGACATTTTGTTAGTGCAGTTTTCACTCTGTTGGATTTATTATGATGCCGTTACTTATTTTTTTTCATGTGTTCATCCAGAATCCTTTAAAATACATACCAGTGACGTGTGCCGTAAACTGCTAATTAATAATGAAATGATATTTAAGTAATTATATGCTTATCTTCATCACAAGAAGACTTAGTAGTTCTGAGTTCAAGTAACTCATTATCTCATAATTTATTTCTTGCTCTAGCAAAGGAAAAATCTGAAAGAAAGCAAATTATGTACCTCTTGGATGTTTATTAAAATAAGGTCACAAAATCTCTTGACACAACTGACTTCAGAACAACTAAATGAAAAATTCAGTGATAAAAAGGACCAATGTTTAACTGAACTGTACCTAACTGGTATTAAATGATGCTTCCCAGTTTGAAAGCTAGAGATGAATAGTTCCAGGTACAAAGTCTATGACTGGCTCTGCCTCCTGCTGAGGTGCCTCAGCTGCTCTAACTCTCAAGGCACAGTGGAGACCAGAAAGCTTTTCTCCATTCTGTACCAAGTTGAATGGTACTTAAAATGTTTTACATTTTTTCTTAAGTATAATTAATTAATCTAATTTAAGTGAAAGTCACTAAAGCATGTTTTTGGCAAAGGCCATATTGTTCTGCTGGCCAGTGCTGCAGTTCTGTGTTTGTGTGGTCACGGGGCTGTGGGTGCAAGCCCACCTTAAGCCGGGCACGTGTGCCATCTGCATTCCTAATGCCATAAGAAGACCTTACCCTGAACTCGGAAACTCAGCGGAGGCTTTGCAATCTTAACACCCACAGTTAGTGCAGATTGAGCCCAGGTGGACTGAGCATGCACAGATCTGGCCTGTCAGCATGGGTTAGGCTTGTGACTTTTGTAGAGGGCTTTGTCTCCTGCAGTAAGAGTCTGTTGACTTCTTCCCACATATGTTTTCCCTAAGCACTGCATGGCTGAGAGTGCGTATCAGTGTGGATGAAAAATGCATGGGCTGCTGATTTAGCTTCAGCTTCTGAGACCATCTGATTTCAACCAAATAAAGCAGAAACAAACATTTCCAAGTTATTTTTACATGGTATTTGAGAACAGGAAGAGAGGAACTTGGTGTTCCCTCTTTCCCCCACATGCAGGCCACTTGTCATCCCAAAACTCAAGCAATGGCAGGCTGAAGGGATGAGGCTTTATTAATTTTCAAGCTTACAGAACAGGTTGTTTTCTTTAAAAGCAGCAGTGAACTATGTGGGCTAAGAAAGTCAAGTAGTTTGGTGCCATTGGGGAAAGGGTAAGAGAACATAGGTAAGACTTTAGCCAAGAACTTCAGGGATCTGCATTGAATGTTTTAGTTTGCCCTGAACTTCTTGGTATTCTTGGACAGGATATATATCTTTTTAGAATTTTAGTTTCCTGCCTATAAAATAGCTTTCTGCTTTAAAAGGCTGTCAAAAGGAAAAGTAAGTTTGAGGCTGTGAAGCATCCAGATATGGTAAATAGGGTTTGTATAGACAGTGGAACGATATCTGGGGAGTTCTCTTAAAACAGTTACTTTGTCTTTATCTGGAAATGGTTTGGCTGACGTTCTGGTGAATGCTTTCTGGAGAATTTTGTTGTTAGAGGCTATATTTTAAATTTGAGTATGTAGAGTGTTTTGGCAGCAAATTTTGGTGAAGCAGAAGTGATTGGTAGTGGCAATATAGGAACAGAAGGAACTGCCGCTGTTCCCATAGTGATACAGCAAAAGCAGTGACATTTAGGTAAACAGCAGTAGGACAGGAAATTTGGGGGAGTTAATGTTAGATGTCTCAGAAGATACAGTGAGCTTCCATACGGTGTTTCATGTGTATCTGGAAATGCTAATGTTAAGCCTCTATTTGTTATATTACTGGCAAAAGCACCCCTCAGTATTTAGTTGGGAAGTTCAGGTGATCTGTGGATGAAACCAAGGCAGGCCACATCCCATTCAGCAGAAATTGCACATGGCAAAAGAAAGGGTGAAATTTTGAATGTTCACAAATAATGGGAGCTGTCCAACTGGTGGGAATGGTAACACTGAAGGTGTTTTTGAATTGCAAGATTCTGTCTCCAGAAATGTTAAATTCTGCATTTCATCACTTAGCAAAAAAAAGACAGAATCACAATCTTGGCTTAGGTTGGAAGGGGCCTTAAAGATGGTCCAGTCCCAATGCCCCTTGCAGTAGATCAGGTTGTTCAAAGCCCCATCCAAACTGTCCTTGAACATTTCCATGGATGGAGAATAAATAGTAATATTATATTCTTTGATATGACTTTGTAAAATACTACTAAAATTATACTTCACTGTTGTACTTCACAACCATGCACTGAATTTGCTTTTGCAGAAGTACAAAACTTCTAATGTTCTTAGTCAAAAATTTTACTTTTAGCAAAGAACAAAGTTTACATGTAGATAATTCAGTCTTTGGATTTGGGATCTTTGGAGTTCAGAATTTTTTTTTTTTTTTTGTGGGATGGATATTTGTCATGTGAAGAGGATTTATTCTCTAGAAGAGATTATGAATTTTTTCAAGCAGCTGTGTAAACAACATTTTTGCAGAATGTGGAAGAACAAGCGTAAACGCACAGAAATCTTACTTAAATCTTCAAAATATTAAAATGCAAGTGAATGTGTTCATTTTATCCCACAAAACACAAAAGTATTTTGTATCAGACTCTTGTTTCCTGTATGGAATTTTGAAGAGTTTGTGTTTGAGATATATGGCCTGTCCTATTATTAGCCAGTAATCTGAGTAAGTCCCTGGCAAGTGTGAAGGACAAATTAAGGTGCCAGAGGTCCATGTACTCAGACTGTTTTCCACTTAGTTCTTTATTAATTTCCTTCTTCCACTTTTTCTCATTGTTCTCAGGAGGAAAGCTGGTAGTGGAGGCCCTAAGCTGACGTTTTCATATAATAATGTACTTTTTAACCTTGACAAATAGTGGGTATCTTATCTGTTCTGAGAACTAGATCTTGAGTGATATGAACTGAAAGGTAACCTCATCAGCTATCAATGAACTGAAAGGAGTTGGGTGTCTCTCCACAGTCATTATGTGCACACTTACAGTCTGTGTAATTACAGAGTAGAATGCTGATGCCTGCTCCTTGCTAAACTGTTAGAGAGGTCACTAATAATAGAGATACTTTTGTTTCTTGGGCAAGGGCAGATACATGGGCTCACATTTGTCTGAAGGAGGCATTTCCTCAGCTGACAGGCAGCGTTCAGAATGCCAGACACTCCAGCACAGGGTCAGCACTGCACAGGGGGACCCTGGAACATCGGCTCTTCCTGCACTGCACTGCATTTTGGGAGCCCCTTGCAGTGCCTGAACAGAGGGAAATCTTTGGGTATAACAGCACATCCTATCCTTTCTCCTCTAAAACTTTGGAGGAGTAACCATGAGTAAAAACGTCTGAGTTTCAAGTTCATGGTTTACTGTTCGTAGAGACAGTTCAGGATGTTCCCTACCAAGCTCTGACCATGTATTTTGGAAAAGACTGGCAAAACTGCAAATGCTGCCTTGCTTTTACTTGCTGTGACTCCACTCATGGATAGTGCATATTAAAGTCCTACTGGAATGAAAGAAAATCCTTGAAATTGAATCCTCGGATTTGAATGTTGCTGTACAAATTTGAGTTTGTAGTGGAATACTTATTTCTCTAAAAATTACAAAGGGGTAACTAGAGGCCTTCACCTTGACTTAGGGAAGTTAAAAGGGCTTATCATTGCCATTCTATCTAGAAGAGAAACCTGAATTTTTTATCTTAAAATTATGTGTCTGTACACAAAGACCGATTTATATTTATTTCTCCTCATGTATTGACTTGATTAGAAATTACTAGGTGGTGCTCTGAGACAACCCCAGACACAGGGTGAATCATCTTAATGCCACTTTTTAATGGTTGTTCATATTTTAAATGAATGCATTTTACTTGCAGATAAGAGGTGTTAACCATGAACACTAAAAATATAATGACTTAGCTAATGAGTGATAAACTGCTGTGGTCTTATGATCACATGAAAATACTTGACTCCCATGGAGCAGAGAAGTTTTCAGCTTTCACGTTGTAATTAATTAAATGTTAGAATTGTTATAACTCTGAGTAGGATATAGTGTCTCAAGGGATTGCATATTTTTTTAAAGCCAAGTCTGGAGTGTGGATATTGTACTTAGAGCCTGCCTTTCTAAGTATCTACCTAAGTAATTCAACTGCTGCACCTGCATTCTGTTTTCAAATCAGAAGCAGCTTATCTAAGGTACTATGTTGCCATATGTAGTATTAACTCTATTATGGATACTTTTTCTTGCATCTAGTGAATTCTTTCCTGAGTCTAAAGGCTGAGTACAAAAGGCTGTGATTCCCAGAAAGTGATTGATTGAAGAATTCACTCATCTTTGGAAGCCTATAAATAAGTACACCTTACAGCAAATTTGTCAAAAAATCAGAGCGGATTAATTTTTTTATAAATGTCATGACTTCATCATGGAATTTACTCGAGTAGCTGCTAGGTTGACAAAAATTTTATGAGCATTGATTCCCTCATTTGTAAGTTAGCCATGTGTTGCGTGTACCTTCACTCTACCAAAATAGTTGGATCCTGGCACATTTTATTCTAAAGCTTTTCCTAATGCAGTTTTTCTTCCCATACTAAAAGATTTTTATAAGCAGTGATATTTCGATGACAAAAATAATAACACTTTGAAAGATGTTAAAATTGGTGAATGGTTTCCCACAACTTCAGTAATAGTTGGATGCTGCTCTATTTTCCATTGACACAGGCGATGATTACTTGTAAAGATATAGCACCAAATTTTCTAGCATGCTCTGCGTGAGTTAAGAAAAATAGCACATATTTTAGCTTAGAGTTGCTAGCTGTGGTTTTGTATAAGCTGTAATGAGCAGTAAAACGTGCGCTCTGTGGTTTGCAGTGACCTTCGCTGTTGGATAAATCGCAGGAAAAAAATAAAAATCCAAGACATGCTTAGAAATTCTTTGTTTGGAGGGCTAAATCTGGCCTGTATTCTGCTGTCCTAATTGTGCATAGTGAGTGGAGACCTTTTCAGCTTGGGCAGACACAGATCTTCCAAAGGGGACAAGCAAAGCACTCGGGTTTTTTTCTATTTTACAGTGCTCTGTGTGTGTATATATATGCCTGAAATAGAGCAATGTGTTCGTTCTCAGCTGTAGATTTCTACATATATGGCATATTGCTACATATGGCATTTATGGGTTTTATGTAAATTTGAAAAGCATTCACACATCTGAGAAGATCTAGAAGGTTATTTTCATCATTAACTTAAGCACTGTATTTATTTGGAAGCTAAATGTCAAGAATTATCTGTGCCCCAGAATTAACTTGGGCATGGCAGAAGCAACTCTTGTTTTATCAAGATTTTCCTTAGTGTGGGAACAGCAAATTAGGGCAGCTGTACTGATCCTGTAGGATCAACCCCTCAATCCTGGCTCTAACGCTGGCCAGTAGAGGATGTCTAGGGAACAAATTAATGCCCTGTACTGGATCCAGTAACCCTCAGCTCAACAAGTTTGAGCCAGAGGTGAGGCCTTTGTGTTCAGTGGTTTTAGATGAGACAGTTCACACCACACTTAATTCACACCATACTTTAAATGTTTTGAGAGAACATAATCTGGTCATTGTGCTTCATTGTTATAATTTCGATTCTAAAGATGCTTCAGCAGAGACAAATATTCTAACACCTTGCCCATAAAAAAACCTTCCGATGTGGAGCAGTCTCCAACTCACCTGCAATTTTTTTGTTACTCTTTCCATTTCTACTTTAACAAGCTATTTTATCTTTTTATATCACTGTAGTAGATATTTTTATTTTCTATCAGGAAGTAAAACTTAAGAATGCAGTGATTGCTGTGAAAGTATCATTCAGAAATAATGTTTTGAATCGGAACACATGACACGATGACATTTTGATTCCTTGGAAAGCTGATCTAAGGTGCTGTCATGTACGCTGTGTCACACTAGAGTATTATATCAGAGTGAGTCTGACCCAGTATTTACCAAGTAGTGATCTGGGTTACCAGAATGTTTTTGGGCTTTTTTCCTGCATGTGAAGCATCTCTAGTCTCATTTAGTGTGTATTGGATAGATACTATTTATTCAGGAACAGGTACTCTTTTTGATGGAATATTTTCTGTTAGCAGATGCCTTTAAAAAACTGTATTAAATAGTGTTCTGTCTATTGTAATACTTATTTTGGCAAATAGACTTTGAAGTTCAAAGTAGTAAAAGTTTTCTTTGTCAGATGTTAAACAAAGCCGACAACAAATTTGATCCCTATATGAATGTTGTTTTCCCCCCCTTAGCTACGCCTCCAGTTTAAGAGTAACTTTCTGGATACTACAACTAGCCCCCAACATTTCATGTTCTGTGCTGCTGAGATTCTGAATTGTTGTGGTATTTCTTGTACAATGGAAGGGTTGGTAAGAAAGGTGCATTTTGAGAAAGTGTAGCAGCTGTGATAGTAGTATACTGCTTTTGTACCACAAGTAAACAGAATATGCACATGGAACTTACAACATCATTTAAGGCTGTGTCAGCTGTGCCTTTCAGACGTCACACTGCCACAAGTTTCTCATTTTAATTGAAACATTTCACTGTAGCACTTCTGAGTCATTTCTTTGGTAGAAGTTAAAGCCAGAAGGTCTCGGACAGATTCTAGTAATGACTTTAGGTAAATCAGCTTATCTCCAGATATTTAAGTATAATTTCTGTACATTATTGGCAATGATAACACATTACATATTGCCTACATATAATGCTGGCTCAGAACACTGTTGCTAAGTATCCTTTTGCATGCAGTATTTCTCATTAAAATGTATCACAGTATTATAAATATCTTTCTAGTTTATGTATTAGTAAATAGAAAGATACTCTGTATCATGCCACCATAAACTTATTCACATTCTTTGGTGTTTTTTGTGAAGAAGGCTGCCGGTAGTGATGAAGTAAACTATAGAATATCCATACAACTTTCTCAAATCAAAATGTGTGGCAGACATAAGTATCTCTTGCTTTATTTTCGTGTCCCAAGATTTTAGTTTAATTCTATATCTTAATTTACTGATTTATAGTTTTCTTGAAAAAAATTTTCTATTACCAGATTACTTAGTTAACATGTGCATACAAAGAAATCAATAACATATTCTTAGTGTTGAAAGATGGTGAAAGAAGCTGTTGATTCCAGCTGAAGTAGGAGGAAAACATAGTTGGACTGAAATTGGTCAACAATAGGCAGCAGCAACAAAATCAACTGTTACACTGTCTTCATTACCTGATGAATGGTGATGTAGTCAATCATGTAAGCATGGAAGTATCTTGGAGAAAATAAGACATTGTACTTAAACAGCAGAAAACAAATGTAGTTGGAATTATAGTGCCAAAATGCGTTTGCTTGTTTTGTTTGGAAAGCTTTCCTCATTCTTCATCTCCCAAAAATAAAAATCTTGGTAGAAGTCTCGAAGGCAGGATAGGGACAGTACTTCAACCCTGATTCATGAAGCTGTTTTTTCCCCAGTCCTGTAAGAGATGATGATGACAATAACATCACTTTCCTGTTTTCCAGTGGGATTGACTAAAGTCTCTTTGTGATGTGCATATTGATGGAATCTTTGTAATTATTCATCAGAAGAGGTTTGGGATCACGTTCAGGCATGTTTTTCATTATTATGATGCTACATTTGCTAGTAGGAGCACTTCAGTAAGGAGGAAGGGAGATTCTTCTGGGGAGCAACCTTCATTATCAGGGCTTTCTTTGGGACTTTGGGCCAAATATTGTCTGTCTGCAGTGTTACATTGGTTTTAGTACATATCCGGCCAAGATATGAAAGGAGGCATTGAGTGGAATCATCTGTATTCACTAAGAAGGCAAACTCTTCTCCTGCCTTGTCCAGCAGTTATGTTGGCCTGCAGGTTTCCTAGATGCTAAGAAGGGGTGGGCCTCATATTTATTCCTTCTGAAATTTCTGTTATGCAGAACCTTTCAGTTAACTGATTGAGAAAGGCAGCTACAACAGAGCAGGGAAGCTGGATAACAAGAAAGAGATACAGTCATCTGGGAGCATGCCTCTGTAAAATTGTTTACTTAAACCTCTTCCAAACTCTAGGAGCTAAAACTGGGGGTTTTTTGGCAGTTGGTGCACACCTCCTTGCTTTCTTTCCCTTGCCTTTATTGTTTAATGTAACTCAAAACTTAAGTGCGAGATTATTCTACTTCCTTGAAAAGAGCTCTCTTTAGCTGCTGCTGCTGAACTGAAGCATGTAGTCATCAGTGCAGTAAAGATGAAACTATGTTACAGGAATTTCTTTTTCCATTAGATGCTTTTGGATCGCTGATAAGGACTTCTATGAGTTCCCAAAGGAGACTCTGTCTCCAAGTGCAGATTCCTAAGTAAGGAGCCATCTCAGGAGCAATTACATTGCTTGTCTAAGGTCAGCAGGCTCAATGAAGAGTGTCTGTCACAGATTATCTCAGCTAAGCTTTGTGGTTTTCTCTATAAATTTACGTGTTGTAAATTTGCATCTCTTAGGAGGCTGGACAGGAGCCAGGGAGCTCACTGGGTCTGTTTGCTGTGCCCACACTGTGAGGGTGCAGGACTTTGATAAAATGGCGTGACACAGTTTAAAAGGAAGTTTCCACGCAGGATGCCTGCACGTTTCAGTTGCTGTGTCGGGGGTCTCTCTAAGAAAGCCCCCAAAACGACCTCCCCATGGGGCAGGTTGGGAGAGCTGGTCATGGTTTTCCTGTTCTACACAAGTCACAGGCTTCCACTTGGAGATGGGTGAGGAAGCTGGGAGCCTGATAGTGTGGTGTTCTCCTTCAGCACCATCTCATCTCCTCCTGCTGTGGGGATAAGAAGATTTGGCTTAGCTCTTAAATGGGGCTAAGGGAACTCTAGACACTTGCCGTGTTTGTGCTGGCAGCCTACAGTGATTATGGTGTTTGCTGAGATACACGTTTTGCAAAATAGCCAACATAACCTTTACAGCAGGGGGGACTGTTAATGATGGCATCTCTTCTGGACCAGAACCAGTGAAACTATGGCAGGCAGGTTAGAACTAGGTGATCTTAATGGCCCCTTCCAACCCAAACCATCCTATGATTCTGGAAAGAGAGGAAATACATTCTGGAAGTCATACACCATTTTTTAGTTTTATAAATTAGTGTGTGTGATAGTACCTTTATATTTCTATTCTGTGTTTTTGTTTTCTGTCAGCCTCCAAAATGCAGGTTAGTGCAACTTTTGAATTTGATACTGTAATTTTTATGTAGTACAGCCTGTCCTCTTTTTTTTGAAGTAGAAAGTTATTCTGTGCCGAAGGCTGATGTCTATAATAGTTTGTGTACTTGTGAGAAGAGCCTTTTAATTTAGCTCATCAGTCAAGTGTACCTCTCTTTATCTTCAGATGGAGACAACAGCTGGGAGAGGCACGCTCTGGATTGCTTTCATTGCAGATAAATACTTCAAAAATCATTAAAGACAGGGCTCTTTCATGCTGAGGAAAAGTCCTGCTTTGTTGCCTGTCCCTCCATAAAAGTGTAGAAGATTTCATGTGTTTCATTAGCATTAGTTATCTGTTGCAAGTCTGCTGACTACCCCTGTGAGAATAAGGCAGCAGTTTTTTAGCATTATTCTCAGCTACCATAACGTCACTTTATCCTTCATTTTGCACAGTGAGTTTGGACTCCAACTCTGTGCATGAATCCAGTTTTTTTTGAGGTACAGAGGGGAAAGGGAATAGCCAAGTCCTTAGTGGATGCTTTGTGTGGAATTAATATTAAGTTCATCTGCACTAAACCCCATGGTGAATATAGAATTCATTTATCTGAATTTGTAGTCTAGAAGCTTTTTCCGTTGGACCAGAACACTAAAATTTTAGTTTGGGTCAGAACTTTGGCCCATATGAAGATTTTCTAGATAGCTTGTAAAGAAATGTCAGGTTTCTATAGACAGATGTCTGTTTTGTGTTGTCAAAATCCGTTAAAGGCCAGGTTATACAAAGTCAAGATGCTTATATGTATTCTTTGGTTCTCTTTCGGTCTCTTTCTAAAATTAATTTCTTAATGCCACCTTTAATGAATATTAGTGTCACTGAGCTTGCTTGCTTCTTCAGTTGCTTTATAGAACATTTCTAGGCAAAAATGTGTTGGGATACAATAATTTATTTTTCATATTTTAAACAGTGACTACATACAGCAAATTAGGGCAATAATATGTTGAATTTAACATGAGGT
>WEKY01021785.1:0-12037 GCA_013390045.1 Picathartes gymnocephalus
CCTTCCCGCGCCTTCCCTTCCCGACTTCAGTGATTGACTTTTATCTTCTATGTAACATGCAAACTCCCATTTTAAAATAATTTAATAAAATGCATATTTAATATTTAATTTTACATTTCTCATTACCCTTTTAAAATACAGAAGTTACATTGTGTTGATGCGATTTACCCCATCTGTTTCTAATTTTTAAAAATTGTTTTGGCTTTCATCCATTTTTATTTAATAGACTAAATTTCTTCTGTGGTGCTCTCAGTGCTACTTTTCTTGAAATACTTATTATCAACTCTTGAATTTTTGTGTTGATGGACTGATGGTCCGTGTAGACCATTAGAAGAACTGTAAAGTCAAATAGTAGGAGTAGCATTGAAGACAATTAGGTGAAGCATTTGGTAGCTTTGGATATGACCTGTAATGAGGAATTTCTCTATAATTCTTATTTCCTTCAAAGAAAAACAGCTTAGTTTTATGTGTGCTGGTCAGTACTTAACCCCACACCTGCTCCACCATTTGTATATTGCTCAGAATTACTCAGCCTGTTGGCACATTTGGATGTTGCAGATCCAAACAATATTCTAGAACTTCGCGTGCCTCTCGTGTTCCCCAATCCAAGAGAAACTGACATTCTGGTCAGAAGAGATTCAGGATTTGAATGTTTCAGATATGTATTTCAACGTTTCATTGTGCTGTTTGACAGATTAATTGCATTTTTGCTTGCCACCTGCACTTTGTGTTGCATCAGCACAGGCAGCGCTGCACCAAGGCCATGTATCGCCAAAAGAAATGCGTTGAAAGGTCTGATGAATTACAGTTTTCCAAATAACACAGCACTAACACCCGGTAAGATTCTAGAGGGGTGTGATGTTTGTTTTGCAAACACTATTTTCTTCCTTTTCTGTGCGTTGTCAGTTTAGCTTCTGGATTTTCCCTTGGTTAAGTTAAGGAAGGAAACAAAGATTGAAGTGGCAGTAACGTGGGCACATTGACTCTCACAAGTGCCTTTTGTAAATAATTTAGGAAAAGAATTACTTCCCAGCGTTTGACTGGAGGACAACTTAGCAAGATTGACTATATTTTAATCATCACATTTATGCCTTCAGTTGTTAGAAGTATTTTGTTACATGGTTATAAAGGCTGGCAATTAAAACATAATGCTTCTGCCTCATGCAAGACTCACAAACACCTATTTAAATATCCTGGAGATGGCCTGGCTGCATCAAGTGAAATTGTGTTTTGGTACCCAATCACTGAGTTTGTTTTTTGATTTGTCACAAACACAAAGGTATTTATTTCTATTGCTTGTAGTCTGTTCCACTTCATCTGCTCTATGGAGTTAGTGGATGTGGCCTGTAGTGTCTCATCTATTCCAATATTTCATTTTCAGAAGGAAAAGCTGCTTTCGCCACCATGGATTTGAGAGGTACCATTTGGCCATTATTGTCCCACTTTTATTTAATGTCTGAAGCATGAGGAACACTTCTTATTTTGCTTTATATTTCAGTTACAAAGCTTTAACTGACATGCAAAATTAATTTAAGAATCATAGAATGAATCATAAAATGGTTTGCATTGGAAGGGACATTCTAGATCTAATTTCAACTCCTCTGCCATGGCCAGGGATACCTTCCCACCTTCCACTAAACCAACTGGAAGAAAAAGATGCATCCAACCTGGCCTTGAACACTTCCAAGATCACTCTCCTTTCCTCCTTGCCTTCCTCAACATTCAACACAAGGTTTTATGTTCTGGTTTTGGGGAGTGCTATATTCTGTGCCTATGCAAAGCCACTATATAAATTATTGTTACATGCCTGGTTATACCTTCTGAGCAGATGACTCCCTTTTAAAATCATTTTAAAGCTCCAAACATGCCAGTTATTCAGCAGAGAGTAAATATTTACTTCCTGGAGGATTTTGGGTTTTGGTTTTTTTTTCTCATGAAATGACACAGCTATATTGCCCTTCCCTTTAGTTTGAACATGAAATGGCCATTCCCAGGAAGAAATCTCCCTGTTCAACACCCGACAGAAAACTCAAGTAAATCCGATGACCTAAGGGTCTATTGTTTTCATACTGGTCAGTGTTGACATGAACTCTGTTCATCTTCTTGGCAAGCTTTGGTGTCAAAATATTTATGCTGTTAAACTGAAGGCAGAAATGACAAAAATCCTGTTGACAAGTACATGTAGCAAATACAAGAGTGGAAATGTAAGCTATTGTTTTCCAGGAGATTAATAAACCTCAGTTACATGGGCTTAAATATGATGATGCAGACCCAAAATGCAACAGGTCTTCAGGATCTTCAGCTTCCCCTTGTCTGGGATGTGTTGGTGCAAGAGGCACTCGGGGAAACAATGGATGTGGGCTTTCCTGACCATGTGCTTTCTGTGGGGAAGCCGACAATCTCCCTCTGTAAATTGGTTTTATTCTCAGCTGGGCAGTGGAGATGTCCTGCTGGTCTGGTGCATGACTCTGCATCCATCTTGGACCTAAATGTTAGGATGAGATGCACCAGTGAAGGGTTTAGGGGTCGTGAGATGCCATTAACCATCCTCTTCTTCATGCAGGATCCAGGGAATGTTTTGCTATCCTTGAAGACTTTTCTGCTCCATTTTCTTGGGAGCAGTGTTACAAAGTTAAGGCTACAGTTAAAAAGCAGGAGGTGGGAGGGCAGAAAAGTTTGAAGTTGGGTTTCTTGGATGAGATTCACTTTGAAATGTAGAAGCAGTGGTTTATAACAGATCAGTGTGAGCAATTCCCACTGATACCTGCAGCCACCAAAGGATGGAGGAGAAAAGAGCCAGCAGGAGGACATGGTCCTGAACTCTGAAACTTGCTCCTTTTCTGATCAAAGTCCAGATATTGTTATTCTTAGGATACGCTTCAAAACTCGAAGGGTGTTTTTGTGAGACGACTGTGGTATTTTTTTATTATGTTGAGGGAAATCTGTGTGGATTTTCCAAAGTGACTGTGATGTCTATGATTCTAACTCATGAATTTGTTATATAAATCCACACTTCTTTTTTTTAAGTGATCAAATCACAAAGTATGTAGGAAGCATAAATCTGTGTAAGGAATTATGAGAAATGTCATGAGAATTTTCCATCTGATACTGCCGATCAGTACAAATGAAGTCAACTCTCTTGCATCAGAAGTAGGACATAGAAATGTTATTTTCCACAGGATGATTTTTAATTTTTTTTTTCCTCTTGCATCATCTCACAGAGATGTCAAAATTTTTCAAAATTAGGTCATTTTAACCATCAAAGTTAAGAGGAGCAAATCATTAGAATTTCCACAAGGGAAACAGTGGGGAGGAGTCTGAAGGTAAGGAGAGACCCGGCGAGGTTACTCAGGGGAGGATGGCCAAGCTCACTGACTTCTTTTCAAAGCAGCCCCTAATACCTTGCCCAGTCCTGGCTGGAATGGGGGGAAAGTCCTCCTTCAAATGGTTTCCTCTGAAGAGAAATCTCAGTAATTTAATATTATAGGTGTAGTGGTTTGAGGTACAAATCCCACCTTGGCACAGTGCCCTGCTACATTCCCCTACTCAATTCAAGGATTTGCATCTGAAACCTTACCTCTTTTAGGCTGCACTCCTGTGATTTGGTCCATGTGGTTTGAGATGATGAACATCAAAATCACTAACATGAAATGCACTTTTAAAAAATTATCTAGAATAAGCGATTAGGAATGCAAAGGCCATATTTTATGCATTATTTATGGACAAATATTTGATAACCTGACCACATTTTTCATCTCTAGGGCAGTTTAATTAAATAAAACAAAATGTAGAAAAAATAAATTAGAACTTTATTTAACCTAAGCAAACTTTTTACTAAAACAGAAATCAGTTTGCCATCTGTTATAATTGATGGAGGAGGTCTAAATTGTCTTTTTTTCATAGGAACATTTAGCAGACTGAGCTATATTTAAATCACAAGGTTTGTACTTAGAACATCCAGAAATTAGGTTATTATTTATTAAAAGACCCACTGCATTCTCGTTTCAGTAGTGATGAATACCGGAAAGAAAAACTTGTTTCCATCATCGAATTTTCAAGTACAATTATTTAGCTGTGCTTGTACAATTACTGCTAAAATGTCATATATATAAATGATGTTATAATCACATTTACAAAAATGTAGCAAAGGATTATATTTCTGTGGCTGCTGGAAGAGAAGACTCTAGGATATACTGTTTAGTCTGGGTGGTTGTGTTTTTTAATTGCCCAAACTGCACCTACTATACTAAAAATAGATATTTTTTTGAATAGTCACCTCATTGTTTGTAGTGATTAGCCCAGATAAGAATTTAAGAAGAGGCCGAGGCAACAGTTCAATTAAATTTTAGGAGCCACACTCCTCTTAAGAGCTGTAATTTTGCTCCCAGTAGGCCTTTAAATGCTACTCACATTCTGCCTTCTAAGTCCCATTATAGATGTCAGTGCTCCTTAAGTTTGGCTTTGTTTGAAAAGAAAAAAAAACCCTTCTTTTTGAATGAAACGTGCAAGCAAATGATTAGATTAAATTGCTCAGGAAATGATATGTGTAAATTGGATCTGCGGAGTCGTTACGCAGCCTCCAGTAAACATGGAAATCTAAGGGCATTGTATGGGTGGAAGAGGGGAGAGGCTACAAAGGAGGAATTTAGAAATACTGCCCTGGCATGCAGGGACAGTTAGGTGTTAGGAAAATCAAAGCTCAGGTTGAAACTTGAATGTCAAGGGCAAGAAAAAGCTCTTCTTTACGGGGTGTAGTATGAGGACTGGGAATGTGTTTCTGGGGACGTGATGCAGAAGAGGGTGACTGGGAACAGTCAGCGTGAATTTATCACAGATAGATCCTACTGTGTGGGCAGATTTGGTGGAAACCTGGCTGCATTTGGGGATCAGGGGATAGTGGTGGACAATGTTTTCCTCAGTTTGAGCAAGGCTTTTGGCACTTCTTCCCACGGTGTTACCCAAGTTGGGAGTGGGTGGTGGGATGGTTGTGTCAGGTGGGCAAGCAGAGGGGTAAAGGTGTGATTGGATGATGGGGCTCAGAGGTTGTGTTTAGTGCCATCTACTCTTTATTTTCTGGAGACAACAGCAAGTGGAGTAGGATCTATCATGTTGGAAGATCTTTAAGTTTAACAGTAGCAGATGAAGGCAGGCAGTGATACTAGAGTGGAACTGCAGCTTTTGGCTATAGCCAGTATCTCCAGGTTTCAAAACTTGTGTATGTTTCTTACTTGTTTAGTCTATAGAATAATACAATGGTTGGAGTTGAAAAGCCTGTAAAGATCTTGTTCCAACACCCCTGCCATGAGCAGGGATACCTTCCACTAGACCAGGCTGCTCAACACTCCATCCAACCTGGCCTTGAGCACTTCCAGGGATGGGGCAGCCACAGCTTCTCTGGGCAAACCTGTGCCAGGGCCTCACCACCCTCACAGTGAAGAATTCCTTCCTTATCTCTAGTCTAAACCTACTCTCTGTCAGTTTGAAGCCATTCCCCCTTGTCCTGTCACTCCAGGCCCTTTTCAGAAGTCCCTCTGCAGATTTGCTGAAGCCCCTTTAGTCACCAGAAGGTGCTCCAAGGTCTCCATGGAGCCTTCTCCTCTCCAGGCTGAACACCCCCGGCTCTCCCAGCCCATCTCCACAGCAGAGGTGCACCATCCCTCTGATCACCTTTGTGACCACCTCTGGCCAGCAGATCCATGTTGTACTTATACTGGGGGCCCAGAGCTGCACACAGCACTGCAGAGCAGAGGGGCAAAATCCCCTCCCGCAATCTGCCCACCCTGCTTTGGATGCAGCCCAGCACACAGATGGTTTCTGGGCTGTGAGTACACATGGCAAGGCCACGTGGAGCTTCTCATCCACCAGCACCCCAAAGTCCTTCTCCCTGGGGACTCTCAGCCCATTCCCCCTGCATTCATTCATTGTTAGAGGCCTTCTCTGAGAACAGGTTTGCATTGAGCCTGCTAAAGGAGAGTCAGAAGTGTAGGACAAAGCCAATGGAGATTTTATTCCCCTCATTAAACTTATTAACACCCTTCTCTTGGAAGCTCTGTCAACATTCAGGGAAATTGAGAGCTTGTATTAACCAAACATTAGTTAAGATCTGAAATATGAGCAAGGTCTCAGGTTCTGCTTAGCTCTTGTGGAAAGATGGGACAAGTCCACATGACTTTGCTGCCCTCCCATAACCATGGGTAAATGGGTAAATTCTGGTGGCAGACTGGCTGCAGGAGCAACAAGCTCTGGAGTTCAGAGGGATTTTCCTGGAAAAGATTATTCCATGGCAGAAATCATCCCCTTTGCTTTCTGAGACTGATGTCAGCAAAGATGCCAATTTTTAATCTTATAACTACTCGTTTATAGCTGGCATTTTTTTCCCCTATCATCTTGCCTATAGCTAATTTGTAATGGGAGAGAGAGTTTAGCCAAGAGAATGTGTGGTAAAAGGTTGTTCTTATTATCTGTATTTTGCTAAAAATCAGAATGAGTTACCAAGACAGTTGATTTTAAGGCGGGCATTATCCCAGGGCAGGGTACAGTACTGATTTAAACATTCATTTTATGATGACATATGTTATTCCAATAGCTGTAGCAAGCATTTTAATAAAATACGGATTTATTTTACTGAAAATCTTTCAAAGTTTTAGTACAGCTGTGAGCCGAAGTTTATTTTGGCACACTCAACTGTCCTGTCCTCTACATTAAATGTTTAATTGAATCCTTCTAGTCTTTAACATCCTGAAAACTATCTTCTGAGTAACAGTGATTGTTATTTCATGTTCATAATTCTTCTAAGAGCTCTGAGAAACAAAAATTAGTTTGTGTTAATGTCATTTTATGTAGTAAATAGTTAAAGATTTAATTGGAAAATTCAGTCTTAGGATGTGAAGGTCTTGCATACTTGGATGGCAAATCTTCATTGATTTCAGGAACATCATGGCTTGCAGAAGTGATAGATGTGTGTTGTGCTTCTTGGGCCCCAGGAAAAAGATTTGATTATTTTTTTAATCCAAGAAGTGTTTTGTGCAATTAATAGTAGTGCTGTGGGGGGCAGATGAGGAGTCAGTCTTGTGGCAGATTTTGGTTTAAGCTGGATTCAGAGGATCTCTGTGTCTGAACCTGAGTGGTGGGATGTCCATAGCTCTGGGCATGGTGAGTTAAACACGTGCAGGTCTTTGCTGGGTTAAAATTAAGGATGAGAGGAGAGCACAGGCAGATGGAGGCACTGACATCTATTATTGATGAATATGGCTGTGATTGGAGTACAGTTACACAGATTGCTAAAAGCTCAGAGCTGAGATAGCCATCTCATAAGAGGCAGGATTGTCTTACACCCACTGTGTTTAGTTCTTCTGTACAACAAGGTATATCTGGCATTAAAAAGTAAGTGTATAAACCACACTGGGGTTGACAGTCTTTTCTTGATTCTAAAAACAGTAGGTTTTTTTGGTAGTGTAAATGCTTTAGCAACACATGAATACCATTTTTATTGATCTTAATTTCTCCTTTCTGTACTCCATGATTAATTTATTACTGTTTTGGTGATCTTTCAAGGTTTTGCCTAACAGAATTCTTATCGCGGTTTTTACAGTTTAGCTTCCTAATTGGATTTTTGTTTTAAAATGAAAGTAAGTTTGTTTTTTTTAATCTTGACCTGCCAGGTTTATCTACCTTAGAAAGGACCACTTCTCTCTCATCAACTGTGTTCTTTGTGTAACAGTAAAATGTTCAGCTCTAGTAGAAGTCAACAAAAAATATGTTAAAATATGATTCAGTGGGACGCTGATGTGATACTTCAAAACACAATAGTTGTATTAAAACAAATGTAATTTTACAGACTTTCAAGTTTATATTGTATTTTTATTTAGCAGTAGGAACTTCAGTTAATTGGCCATTGGGGGACCTGTGTTATGGACACAAAACAGACCAGGGGGGACTGCAAACTGCAGTCAGCCTCCTACAGATTGTTACAGGATATTTCTTTATAGGGTAGCACTGTCTAATCTTTACCATATCCACTGTGAAACCAGAATGAAGGCACATTGCTGACATGGCTGAGATCAACACCCTGGATGAATGTATGCCTGTCCTTGGTCTCGTTAGTCATGTGGTGAATGACTCCTCAGTTGTAGTGGGATGTCTAAATACTTTATGGATTTTCTCTGACAGCAAGCATGAGTGTTTAATAAGCAAATACTATCCATATTTTAAAGATGAAGAACCTGGATACATAGAAGGGAAGTGGTTTAGCATGACAAGGTTGATAGGAGACTGGTGACATAATCAGGAACTGATGGTATGTTTCCCAGATCTTCGCTAGTGCATTAATCCTTCTAATTTCTCCCAGTTTTGAGGTGCCTCTGTTCCCTTACAAAAGCGACTGCCAGCAGAATTCCTCTAGGCTCTGTCTTGTGCAACCTTTTGCAAACTGAATGGAAAAGTCTAAGCTGTGTCATCAGTTAGAATGTCAGCAAGTTAAATACCAAAAATTGATGAGCAGCATCTCGTTCTGCTTGACAGATACAAAAACAGTCTTCTCATGCTGAGAGAAAATGTGTTTAGTGAAGAACTGACTGAGCTAAACCTGAGCAAGGCAGCAGTGTTGGTCCTTCAGGACTCGTTGCCATTATCTGATTGAGGACACTTCTGCCAGCAGCATCCCTACATGGGGTGACGAAGGTGCTACAAACTCCATCTCATTCCACACTGTGCTTGGAGCACCCGGCACCGTGATCTGTTTATTCATTGCTGATCTCCAAACATCCCATTTTGGTGCACTTGGACACACAAGTGCATGAGCTCCAAACTATTTCAGTTATTTAATGGCAGTAAAAAGAGCTTATTATTAATTTAGAACTGAAAAGTCCCTAAGTTCAGTGTTTCCCATGCTGTGTGGGGCTTCTCGCTGAAGCCCCGTAGAAATGTCTCTCCTCTTGTCTGTGGTGCTCTCTCCTGGAAATCAGTTGTTTTATGGTAAGACATCCCTGTTCATCACAGCTTCTCAGTAGTAATTGCTTCTTGTTAATGGACATCAGGAGCAGGGAGAGATTGATATCAGGAGATATCAGGATATCTCTGTGAGAGCCAGCTCTTCTGTCCTGTTCATTCCTAGAGGGAGTGGAGCAGTGACCAACCATTAGTCAACTTAAAGTTTTTGGAGCTGTAACTCCCCGAAGTGCAGGATCAGGAAGGAATTTCCAGGTTATCTCAAACCTCTTTGTATCGTGTACATACCTAATACAGTTCAGCCTCAAGTGTTTTGTTAGACTTGATCTTTCAGAAAGGCATTTGAAGTATACAGGATAAAGACATCACCGTAACCTTTGTAGTAGAGTCACTAACATCCACTTGAACAAAACAACAAAAATAGCTAGAAAATACAGGGTTTTGAATGAGCTTCTAAGCTGCCTGGTATTATTATATTTTCCTTTAAGATTAGGCTGTCTTTAGTGTCTGGTATTTCCCCCTGCAAAGTGTAATCATGTTATCTCTCAGGTTTTTTTTTTTGCAATCTGAGAACACTGTATTCTTCAAGGCATTTTTTATTCCAGCACTGAGTTTTTCTTTTTGCAGCCTTTCACCCATACAGAATATGGATGCCAGACTTGCCAGCAACAGTTCACTATTTATAATGTTGGTAATCCTGTCCTCAATGACAAAAATTTCCTCCATACTTGAATTTATCGATATTTTCAAGGAAAACATTACTTCCTTATGTTGAGGTGTGGTTCTTGGAGCTCACACAGTTACACATCCCTTTTAAGGCTCTAATTCCCTACCCTGTCAGCGTGACAGTAGTCTTTTCTAATGGCAAAACTTTCCGTCTTGGATTTATTAAAGCATATTTTCTGTGATCCAAAATGACTGCATGATTGCAGTTTCGCTATTATTTTTTAGTTAGCTATTATTGTTTTTATGATGTTCATAATCATTTTTGCAAAGATTTTCTATTTATGTCCACATTGTTGGTGAAGATGATGACAAATACCCATTAGAAACATCTTTACTGAGAGAGTTTTTCATTGACAAATGTATCCTAAGATAACTGATCATAATCCTTCTAATATGTGTTTGTTTTTATCAGACTTGTGTAGCACTAACTTAAACCAGAATGTCAGTAGTGCTAACTCGGACATCCTGCAAAGCTCTTAATTTGTTGCATCTTCATGGTTGCCTTAAATGAATTTGTTAGATATTTATGAATCCTGGTGATGAATATAGTGTTAAGAATTAAGATTATTACTTTCTAATGAAAATAATTTGCTATTTAGTCGAAATAATCAACAGTGTGTAGGTACACAGTGTCTGGATTTCATTAGTTGTTCATTCTTGTTGGCCAGATAGAGTGTAGAAATAAATTTTCATCCCAGATCTGCCCAGTGGCCCAAGAATTTCAACAATTGTACTTTATTAATTAATTGAGACCATAATCTAGTATTAGGAAAAAGATATTAAAAAAAGAATTTAATAAAAGCCCCATAAAGTAGCCTTCCAGTAGAGAAAATGGACTTGGAATCTATTAGTATTTGGCTCACTCCTTCAAATCTGAGTGTGCATGCACAACTGCACACAATTAGAATTATTTTTTCTAATGCATCTATGTGTGTGTGCTTGGTTTCTGTAGAGAGAGATATTGCATTTCCCACTGTAACCATGTAGTGAGTTGAATATATAGTACAACTTGTTTGGGTCAGAAAGAAGTAGAATTATACTGTGATATTCTTACTTTTCTGGTAGTGGAAGCTGCTTAAAAATCTATTTGGCAATTATCTTGATTATTTAAGTTCTTTGGATGTCCTTGTGAGAGCGATAGACTGTTCTTTCCAGCTGAAATTATTTAGCTGTTTCTTTCCTCAGTTAATGTAGGGAGAGAAAATCAAAATAGAAGATAATATTTTAGCATTGGTTGATCCTGGGGTCTTATTTGATTCCAGCATAGCAGGCTAAGTAGCAAATGCTCTTAGCAATTGTTTCTGTTAGTGGAATTTTGAAAGCACTAAGAGAAATCTTGATCCACGGAGACAGTACAGTAATTCACATTGACATATTTTCCCCATTTGCCACAGGGCAAGTGGAACTATTAATGCTCCTGTGCAAAACCTCTTTTCTCCTTTCCTCTTTTTTTTAAGAGCAGAACAGAAACAGTGTTGATCCTAGCAGTGGATTATATGTAAAAATTTAGACTACCCTGCAGCCATCAGAGGGAAAAAGATTCAGAAAATTTGCTATCACTGAATCTTTGCTTTTTTTCTAAATAGCAACCCCTGTTCCACGAGTGTATATATTTATTCACATGGTGGATTCCTGTAGTGTTTTGGAGGTTTGATGGTTGTTTTAAGCAAGAAGGCATCTCTGGGGTCAGGGAGCAGGTAGCAGGGATGGTAAAATAAACTGTTTGAATACTGCATGTCCACATGAACTGACTCTAACAATAAAATATTCTCTGAATCCATTCTTTGCTCCACAATGTATAGTCAGCACCCAATGGAGACAGCCGTTCCAATCATGTATACACAAGGAATATTTGTTATCCATTGTAGTATTTTGCCTGCAGCTTTGAGAGACCCAATTTTATCTTCCCTTAAGCAGCCAAAATGATGTCAGCATCAGCATGGTACTTTTTTTTCTTTGAATGTTTCAAGAACCAAGAAATTGAGCTGTTTGTTGATAAATGAAGGTTTATGTAAAATACATATAAATTTAAGCAATTTAACTCAGTGCAGTAAAATAGCCTTTGAAATGAGATTTAAATGTGAGTTCTTGACAATCTGGTTGGTTAGATGTGCAGAAAATAACAAAGTTGACTGCTAATAATGCCATAAACAATAATTAGGCTGTGATGAGCACTTAATGATAGATGACCAAGTATGTATTATATATCTTCTCAATGTACATCATCTTGGCTTTATGTTACTGAACTGTGCATGTGCGATTAGATTAAAAGTTAATTTCTAGATAAATTAGCAAACAATTTCTTTGGTGTCCTTTCCCTTCCATCATTTCCCTTCCTCCCTTCCCCCTACTTCTCCCGCCCCAC
>WEKY01021785.1:21856-123257 GCA_013390045.1 Picathartes gymnocephalus
GGGGACACGCACGAGCGGCCGCCGCCGCCACCGCGCTTTGTGTGCGCGTCACCGCCGCTCCGGGCCCCGCCGCGGGCAGCGGGGCTGCCCTGGCGGCCGCAGCGCCGCGCAACTTTGCCCGGTGGCTGCTTTTTGAGATTGGGTGAAAACATAAAGGAAATAAAAACGAGAGGCGGAGGGGCGAGGGGTGCGACTCGTCCCGAAGTACCAAACTCAATGGGCGCTAAAGCTGCGCCCGGGAGGGGTTGGGGGTGTCGGGTTCCCCAGGCGGATTTGGGGTGATGGGTCGCCCGGGAGGGTTTCCGGGTGTTGTGTCCCCCCTCTCGCTCGTGGGGTGAGTGGTGCCGGCTCCGATCTGCGGGAAAGCTGGGCCGGTGTTTGGATAAACAGGAAGTTTAAAAGCGGCGTTTTATTGCTGTAAAGAAGTGCTTAAGGCCTGGCTGGTTGGGATGGTTTTGGCAGAGCTGCGGACGGGTTGTGTATCACAGGTAAGGCTCTTCACCCTAAATGTCAGTTTCTCTGTTTTTTTCTTTCCCCTTCTTTTAATCTTTTTTAAGCACGCATTTATGCTGTTGTTTTTTTAAGGTAACATGAATAATATGCACAGGGTGATGTTACAGATATGCCTCCAGAATTGCCTGGCATAAATTGTCATGTTAATCTGAAGGTGATTTTTTTTTTCCTGCCCCCAGACATAAGGAGACAGAATGTCGATTCTGTTCATAAACATTATCATTTTGTAAGCAAATGATACCAAAAGAAGGCTACAAAGCATAGAATAAGCCTGTTTACAGTGTAGATATGAGTCAGTCTGCTATGCTGCTTTGTTTTCCTCTAAAAAAATTAAATTCAAAAGTCAGGATTTAAGTGGTAGAACCGAGCTGGACAGAATAATGGTAGAAAATTCTGTTAGCAGTGCTGGTTTTTAAAATTTCACCTGCTGTAACTTAAATGAAAAATTTCATAGTGCCTTATATTTTTAGTAAGTGTTGTCCTTATCAGGAAGAATGTTTGCTTTTAGGCCATGTTGAGCAGCTAAAGATAATCATCCCCTTATCCTCATTGAAAATAATGAGACCTAATAAAGTGAAGTGAGTGTGTACTTTCTTTTCCAGTGAATTATAATTAACTGTAATATTTTCAATATGTGTGTGTGTTTCAAGTGCATTGCACTGACTCCTCCTCCAGGGTCTTAAAAGATGTAAATATTCTTATTTAGTATTCGAGCCCCCTGGCAAGTAGCCTTATGCCCTTATGAAAATATTTGAATCTCATTATTCTGTCCCACTAGGAAGAGAGCAAGAAAATACTAAGAAAAATAAAACATTCTTAAATAATTTCATATTGAGATCCCACTAAGTAATACTTTGAAAATCTGCTTCTTTTAGAAATAGGAAGGGTTAAAAAGCTGGGTATAAATTAGACTGCTAGCAGAAAGATAATTGTCCACTGCATCCCTTTGTTCTGTGCTCTTATCTGTTTTATCTATTTTTAGCTGTGCGTTGGTGAAGCAGGCATGTAAAATTAGCAGCCCAAACTGATAACTTTGGTGTATTTTATAATGTTGCTCTTTATTGACCCCCAAAGGCAGCAAGATTTCAATATTGGAATTCCTTAAGGTTTGACAGATAGCATCCTCTTCAGTTTATTATTATGTCAGCCATCCCCAGAGTGAGGTAGTGACAAAATATTTTGCCCATTTGCAATTCACTGGTGTATTTCAAACCGAAAGGAAAAAACAACCCTCTGCCCCCAACCTGCCTCTTTTCCAGCTTGAAGAAGAAATAGGTGTTTATGAGATGCGTGCAGTTCATAAACAGATGAGAGAAAAGCAGGAGAGTTAAATTGTTCCCTCATTTTTGTCATTGTAATACAAAGTAATACTTGGGACGTGAACTTAGTTTCTCTGTGTTTGTTTAATGGCATTGAGGGTGTAAATTGGTACAGTAAATTGGTTTGTTCTCTGTCCTTCTGTAAACATACCCCCCCAAATAACACAGATTCAATATTGCTCCATCAGGGAATGTGTTATTTCATTACTGAATTGGCAAATAAAATAGTAATAATCCTGAGAACTGCTGTAGTTATGCTCAGTAGTAGAGTTTAGTCAATGAAACTGCAATTTTGAAATGAAACTACTCCAGTCACCATTGTGAATTTTGCAGTTGAGTGTTGTCATATGTAGTTAAGGAATAGCTGGAGCGTGCAGCTTCCGAGCACAAAATACACTACCTTGTGGTAAATATTGTATATGCTGTGATACTTTGTCATCGTGTGGAGTTCTGATAGCATGATAAAACAAATTACAAGTGTCCTTCTGCTTGTCAGTTTTCTTACCTCTTGACTTTTCCTTCTGCATCATAAATAGTGTCAGCCCTTTGTTAAAAATGTGTGATCTCAATTTATTAATCTCTCCATTTCTGAGAGCTGTTGTTTTATTTGCAGTGTAAACAGAGTGGGTTGCAGCATTTAGCCAAAATTGTGATCCGAGGGATTAGGATTGGGCTGCATGCTGTGAAGTGTTATCGTACAGATACAGTAGTGCACTTGGCCAGTGTTTTGAAACATAAAGTCCATCCTTATCAAATAAGAACATCTACTGCAGATCAGTGACTAGACTGGGTCATCCCTTTTGGGAAGAAAACTGACATTCTCCTAAAGTACTTTTTTTACATTAATACTGTAAATAGGAAAAAAAAAAGTAAAAAAGCATTTTTCACCAGAAAATAAGAATATCATAAGTGTGCAGAAAGCAGCAGTAAGTGTGTAAAAGGCACAGATTTTAATGCCTTTTAAGCAAACATGCTGAGAAGCAACATGATCTTTATTTTGCTTATGTGAAGTGCAACACTAAACTTGAAACTGTGCTGATGATTTGGGCTAAACGTGCTTGTTGCCATTTTGTTTAGACTAACATACCATGCATTTGTAATAACTGTATTTCTTGACGCTTATCTGTAGCACTTGGCTGCTCGTATGTGAGAGACCCGCCTTTAAGAGTAGTAGTCAGGTTTTTGCCTCCCAAGCCAGTTGAGAACATTGATGAGGTGATACTCCAGCATGTGTCAAGCTTTCAAATCCCAGAGCAGTTGGCAGTGCGGCAGCGTAGCAGCCTCCTCTGAGGCTCCCTCACCTCCTGGCCTCATAATTATTTATTTAGTGTGAGAGTAGAAGTTACACTTTTAATACGTCCTAAAATTTAAGGTGAGGATAAAAGTTGTAGTACAGAGCCCTTTAGCCTTAGTTCCTCAGCTGCACATGCTTTCTCACTCCCAGACAGCGGAGCAATGGATTAACAGTTCAGCAAGACAAGTTCCCAGCTGTAGTTTTGGGTCTCTTTCTCCCCTACTGCCTCAAGAACAAAGACGATGATTTATTTTAATCTGTGAATTGATTAGGAAAACATGCGTTGTGGATAAATCTAAAATTAACATTTCCTGCTGAAATGTAACCCTTTGCTCCCTAGCCAGTATTCCTTTGGGAGAACTGGAGAAGTGCGGCGGCACTTCCAGTTGCGGCGGGCGGTTTAGGATCTCTGAGCTGTCATTACAACAGGATCTTTTCCAGTGCACAGTAGTCATCAGCCCATCTCCCTAAAAGATTAATTAACGTGATCAGGAGTGTTTTGGGAATCTGGCAGCATCCAAGTGTTGGCTGACTGACACTGGTGTGTGGCCTCATGCGGTAGTGCTCTGGGAAGGGGGAAAGGACTAAGTGTCCCAAATTGTTCATGACACGAAAAAGGTGCTGAGAGTCCCCAGATTAGACGTTTTTGGCGCTTTTGGGGCCCTTTGGTCTGGTGGTTGAAGTACGTAAAATCTTCAGATTGTTTTTTTTGAACATGACCAGAGGCCTGTCCGGTTCTTCAAGGAATAGGAGACAATCCATGGGCTCCTCTAATTTGTGCCGCCTGGGAGCTGCGATCAGTGGTGCGTCAAGATGGGAGGATCTGGATGTCAATTCCCCAGCCCCACCCGCAGGCTCTGCCTGCCAGAGATGGCCCAGGGGTGGATACCTGCCTCAGCCTGGGTCTTTACCCCTATGGGTGCTCCAGCAGTAATAAAATAATAACTAAAAAATCTTCACAAGGTAAAATTAAATGCCAAATAAAAAGAAAATAATTCAGAAGAAACCTCTCCTGAAAAACATCTGTGCATTAGATGAATAGGTTAATTGTTTTTTGATGTGCAAAACATTAAGTGTCTATGTTTGCTATAGCAGAATGAGAAATTAATTTTTGACGAAGATTATGAATTAGCTTGTTCTCTCTTCTGGAATATTTTTGTCACTTCATTTGAAACATAGCATGTTTCCTATATTATTATCCTATTTACTAATTATCCACTTTGTCTCTAATCAACATAATTGAAATTTGACATTGTTTGATTTTTTTTTTTTTCTTTGGACTAAGTGTAGTTAATACAATAGCGTGTTTCGTGCTGGTATTTATTTTGGACTAGTGTTGGTCACCCTTGCTTTTTCATCTTTTTTTATACCTGCCTTTTTCAAGGGGCTTTTGGAGAAACTTCCTTGCAGTATAGCTGTCAGGGTAGTCAGCCAGAAGGGATTCTATGCAGAAAGCAGAAAAAGCTGGCCCTGGGGACTGAGGACAATTTTTTTCAGCTAATTCTGAAGTCGAGGTATTAATAGAAAGCTTTTATTTCTGTTCCATATGAGGCCTTTGTTGTGTCAGTATTAAAGCACGAGATAATGTGATTATATAATTTCCCTTTATACGAGGTATTTTAAGGTATATTTTAACAGTTCTATTTACAGGTCAGTGGATGTCCCTTATCTGTGCCTAAACCACTTTCAGTGACTTGTGTCAGCACTGGCAAAGTTACATAAGTCTGCAGTGAAAGTTGTTCATGATTTCTGCCTGTGTGTGTGCCAGAGCTCACCACATTACCCCTCCTCTCCGTTTGGTCTATTTAGGGGAGCTCTGATGCCAACTCAAAAAAAAAAGGAAGGAAGCAGGGAAACATTTCTTACTTGGCTTGAGTCACAGTTCCAGATTCCTGTGTGCAGTCCAAACTCTCTATTGTTGGATGTGCTCTAGCGGTCTTCCTGAACAGCCCCAATATTTTTTGATAGATTCCATTTTCTGCTGTGGGACACAGGCACACCCTGTGATGGGGGGGTGGGAGTTCCATCCTGGCAGGATGTGCTGAAAGCTTTAATAGCAATGAATTCTCACACCACTGTGTGGAACATGACAAGAGCATGACTTTTGCTGCCTTTCAAAGCAGGCGTTGCTTTGGCACCTTCTCTTCTTGGTTCATGCATGACCTCCTGAAGCAAGAAATGTCTGTAGTTTGGGAAACCATGGTGGGCAGCCCAGTGTTGTGCATGTTTACCTGAATATGTCTGGTTTTGTGCAGAAGGGATGTAGGCCCTCACCCACCTTGCACAGTCAAGGCAGGGTCTAACCACAGCAGACAGTGGTTTAGGAAAGCTGAGCTCTAGGGGCAGCAGAAGAGAGTGGTCCTGCTTTCACTTTTGCTCATGTCAGAGCCTCTGAAAGCTGGGCTTGCTGCTGTTGCTGCTGCCATGTGGCAGATTTATCTTCTCTCCCACCCTCCAAACATGATCAATAGGAATTAGCCCGTGGCTGCCACATGATGATAGCAGGAATGGCAAGTGGGACTCTCCAAGGCTGTCCCTGCTGCATTCCCATCAAGCCGTATTGCTGTCCTATGGCAGGAGCATGCACCATGTGCTGTGCAGCCCTGCGTGCCTGGCCAGGCAGAGGAATGGCCAGTGGGCTGTCCTGCAGCGTGCTCGGACAGTGCACTGGCCAGGCAGAGCTCAGGAAAGAGCCAGGAGAGAAGCAGCACTGCAGGGGATTTTCATCATCTGCTACTACAGATAGATTTTTTTTTTTTTTCACTCTGCAGAATGTCATCATAGCCCTTGGGTGAGTCAGAAGTTGGGAGAATGAGCCAGAAAGGAGCTGTACGAGGATATGTGCTCTCTGCTTGGATTGGGCTGATGTGCAGGAGGGTTCGTAGGAAGAGAGAGCTGCCCCAGGCAGCTCTTAGTCAGGCGTACAGTCAGCAAGAGGTGCTGCTGGGGGCTGACAGACGGTAATGGCTGCCATTGGTGCAGATCCCTGTACCTTTAATTTATAATTGCAAAGTTTCCATTGGCTTCTGTGGTATTTTTACCTGAATATGGATTTTCAGAATTAACCTTCTATTTTAAGCCAAAAAGTCCAAAATTGATGTTGCTTTTTGCATATTAGCAGCACTCTCAATCCTGTAAGGAAAATGTGTGGTTTAGCAGAAACAGTGGTGTGGAGCTCTTCATCAAAATTCCCAGATGAGTCAAATTTCATTAGATGGTTGCAGCCACTTTGTCTCTTGCTGAGTGTGTAGCTTCAGTCTTTGCAGAGTCATGCAGGACAAAAGTGTTTAGCAGAGATAACCACAAGCCAGTCTCCAAACTCTTAAATTGATACTCAAATATTTTTTCACTTTAATGTGTTGTACCAGATATGTTAAACTGTTTATTTTTAACCGGGTAATGAGCATTTTCACATTTGTGGTCTACCAGTCATCTTAATGTGTGTCTGGTGCTTCAGTGAACAGTATTAATGTGTATCACAGCCTTTCCCATGTCGTTGATTTTCCCATTCATATAATCAGGGTTACCGAGAAGTGATCTTCAGTAATTCAGTGTTGTATGTGTGCATTCCCATGCTGACTAGAACTGGCCAGCTAATTCCATTTTAACACATTATTTTTTGACTAAGAAAGGTCATTAAGGTACTGATCAAAGCCACTGCAGCATTTTAGGTTTTATTTTCCATCTCCACCAAGTTCTCTCCTGCATACTGAAAGTCTGTCTATGCTGGTTGTGCTTTTTTCCCAGCCTGTCCTGTGCCAGGATTACAGTCTTTAGGTTGGTTTGTGTTAGCTTTCAGGATCCTTTAAGATAAAAAATACACAATATCAGTTTTTAATAGCTCTATAAACTAGTTACTTGCACCTGAAGGGCCTACTACCTTCACCTCAATCAAGATTTGCATGAATACTGCAGTTGCTTTATCCCATGAATTCTGTCAAATTTTTATTCATTTTTTTCGGCTCCTGTGAGACTCTGAAAGCTGATTTGAATTGTGTTGAATTTGCAGAGAGTTCTCAATGTGAAATCTTCTTTTGTTACCCTAAAACTAAAGTGGCTTCCTTCATTTACCCTGCCTGACATCCATGGTCAGCGGTTTAGCCACCACAGCACTGCTCCTTTGTGAACTTTAAACTCAGCACCACCAGGCAGCACATTTTTATTTTTTATGAGCAAAAGCACCATCTGAAATGACCTTTCATCTATGTAGAGCTCAATGTATTTTAGCCACGCCAGTCTAGATAAAAAGAATGTCTTGCATTTTTTAAAAGCTTGTGGGAGGAGGCCCACAATAGAGGCTCCATTGTGCTGTTAGTACTGAGCGTACAGGAAATCACAAATTAGCTATGACGAGAGTATTGCATGGGAGTTTTAAGTTTATTTAAGTCCTATGGTATTGTATGGTTTTGAAAGGTTTCACCATACATTGCCTTTTGGGTCTGTTTGTATGTGTTGTTTGTATTTGGCAGACTTCTGTTCAAGGCTTTGTCTTACCATGTCTTTGTCCAAAAGATCTCATGTTTTGAATCCTTGAATCCAGATGATTTTCCTTCTTACTGTAAAAATAGGGGTGTGCAAATACTCTTTGCATTTTTCTCATGACCACCCTGCAGCCATCTAAAATTTAAAACCAGCATTGTGTATTCAACAGTGAGAACTACCTCCTTAGAGAAAGAAATAGAAAAGGTTTTTAGTAGGAATTTGGAGAACAGCATGCTGTAGGCACAACTTTTCCTTTCTTAGCAGATTAGGATCCTGCAGGACATTGAATTATTCAGCTTCCGGTTGGTATCAATGGGAGTTGGAGTGGGCTCACAAATCTAAAGGATTCTGGCTGCATCCTACACACTAAACCTAAATTACTGCAGGACACACTTCTACTAAAATTTTGTTCAAAGATTGGTTTGCTTCATTACTTGCAGTTGAGGAACGAGTTCTGCCACTCAGTTGAAGGACCCAGGATTATTTGAGCTCTCCAAAATCATGTCTTATTTTCTTAGTCCTGTGACTAAAGAAAGTACAAAAGAGTGTCTTGCATAGAGCCAGTAATTGAGAACTTAAACTACTGTGAGTATTGCAGTTTTGCATTGGTTTTCTTAACTTGCTATCATCTTCCCTCTGAACTGTTTTTTAAGTCTGTTAAATTCTGTTAGTGATTTTTGTGAGGTTTGTGGCTTTGTTAAAAAAATTTTTTTAAAAACTGTTAACAAACACATAAATAGAAACTATTTTCTTAGACCCACAGTCAAGGGGAAAAAAAGCTCCAGAAATTGAAAATGAAGTTTGGGATTTTTTGGTATCCTGGGGATATTCTCTCATAGAAATGATGAATATTTCAAAATATTTCACAATTCCGGCAGCTGTTGAAGTGCCCTAAGGATTTATTGGCAGGAGGGGATTTTTCTTTTTTTGTGCAGGAAAAAATTATGTCCAAAATCATCTACTTCTCTCTCAGATTTTCAAAGAGAATTAGTAAAAATTAGTTTTCATTTTAGAAGTCTAGTTTTAAAAAGAAGATTAAACAGTGGCAGTTTTTATAAACAGTAAATAACCTCACCTGTTACATCTAAGATGTCTTTGATCACAGGAGTGCGCAGTGAAAGAAGGAGTCCATGAATAAGCCATATAATACCTGGGAAACTGCTTGCATTTACTTAAGTATGATTTAAAATCAAGTTAGTTAAGGTAGTGCAAGCCTGTTTGAACTCTTTTTTTAGGTAAGTAAAGTGGGACTAAGTATACTAAGCTTATTTCACGTTTGCATTAAGACTTAGAGGAATCAGGAAAACCAAATTACTTTGTACTTTGCAATGACATTGTTAGGCATGTGTGTTCTAGTTTTGAAGCAGGCTTGAGCATAAGTACAGCTGCTTTGTGTGGGATTTGTACCTCTCTATAAAAGGAACATCACTGAAGGACCTGTGTTAGGGATTTAATGTCCTACATGAGAACTGAATCACCTTCCTGAAGTATTTTCTGTTTGTTTTGTTTTCTTTGGCTGTAGAAGTTGTTTCTGGTTACTGAAAGTCTTAGGTGAGTACTGAAGTCAAGCGAAATGCAGGGTACTGACCTTCAGGGCAAATTTGGTCTAATTATTGCCAGGGGAATTGGAAGAGGGAGGGGAGCAGTGGTAGCAGATGTCCCAGGTGGCTGTGGAATGGCCCAGATGGTCATGGTGGTTCTGTCACATTTTTGAGAAACCTCAGAACTGACCTGGGATAATTCACTTAATTTTTCTTTGCCCAGTCCCACCCTGCATTCTGTGCATATAAATGATTGTGAGCTTACCTGGGAAAGCACTCTAGGATGTGTTGGAAATGGCACCAAAGTAGAGCAGGATTATTTAGTTAATGGTGCTCTGAGTAGGTGCTTGGTTGATCTTTTTTGTGTCTTATCACGCAGAAACAGTTTGGGAGGCAGTGAGCTGTTATTTGTGAGCTGGCTTAAGGTAAATGCACTTATTAAAAAGACAACCTGTGGCTTGACTGAACACAATGCCATGCAAAACATTCCACTGTGATTGAAGGGCTTGCTTTTTCCAAATTAAAAATGTAATTTCCACTGTTGAAGCTCTTCCTCTTTAAACAGCAAAAACCCCTCCTGTATGTTTGAATTGGGAAGTTGTATTTCGCCAATTAGCTTGACAGGACATGCATGCAAGTGAACCAGCAGAGTTCTAGTGAGTGAGGAGGCTGCAGCTCCATGTGCTGTGCACTGGAATATGGGGATGGTGTGTCAGCACTGAGTACCCTTGCTCCTGCTGGGATGCAAAGGCTTGGAGCAGAGACGTGACTGCAAGCTATTTTTACTTAACAGTTGAACTTTGGAAGAGAAGAAGTAAGGGATAATTTCTTTCAGTTTGAGTTTGCACATTGTACGACTTATTAAAAACTTCAAGATGACTGTTAAGTAAAGACATCTACTTGAAGTGCCAGATGGAAAAAAGCAAGAAAAATGCCTTCTGTTTAAAACAGAAAGGGGATTTTTGCTCATTTTGTGTTGGGGTCTTCTCCAGTCCGCAGTTACTGTGCTTGGCTCTCTCCAGTTCCATTTAATATTCTTATTGATGACCTGGGTGAGGGGATCGAGTGCACTCTCTGCAAGTTCTCAGATGACCCTGAGTTGGGTGTGAGTGTCAACCTGCTGGAGGACACCGGCGCTCTGCAGAGGGATCTGGGCAGGATGGATCAGTGAGTCTGTAGTTCAACAAGGCCAAGTGCTGGATCCTGTCTTTGGGTCACAACAACTCCCTGCAGCTCCAGGCTGGGGGCAGAGCAGGTAGGAAGTGTCCAGTGGGAAGGATCTGGGGGTACTGGTCAACAGTGGCTGAACATGAGCCAGAATGTGCCCAGGTGGCCAAGAAGGCCAGTGGCATCCTGGGCCGTATCAGCAGGAGTGTGGCCAGCAGGACCATGGCAGTGACTGTCACCCTGTACTCAGCCCTGATGAGGCCACACCTTGAATCCTGTGTTCCTGTGGGCCCCTAACTACAAAAAAGACATTGAGGTGCTGAAAAATGTGCAGTTGTTTAACCTGGAGAAAAGGAGGCTGAGGTGGGGCCTTATTCATTTTTACACCTACGTGATAAGGTTTAGACTGGATATTAGGAAAAAGTCTTCAGGGAAAGGGTTGTCAAGCATTGAAACAGGCAGTGGTAGAGTCACTGTTCTTGGAGATACTTAAAAGACCTGTAGATGTGGCACTTGGGACATGATTTAGTGGTGGCCTTGGCAGTGTCAGGTTGGACTTCATGATCTTGGAGGTCTTTTCCAGTTTAAATGATTCTATGATTCTTCTGTTTCAGTTTCTGTTGTGAGTCCCATGCAGATATTAGATGCATAGCAAGATGCATTTCTCTCTTGTTAATGGTCTGACAGAATGCAAGCTTCAAACAGCATCTTGGTCACACGTTGCCAGCTCAGCATCGCAGCATTGGGCTGCATTCTTGAAACTGGGATGGCATGTTTTTTTAGTTCCTGCTCTCATAGTCCAACAAGTGCTCTTACGGACGTTGCAAACATTTCTGCTATTATAGAGATGTGCCTGCTTTCAGCAAAGGTGCTGTGGTTTGAGAAATACAGTACTGGCTGTTTGGTTTGGCTGTGAGACCCCTTGATTCATTCTTTTGCAGAGCAGTCCATCATCTTATTATGACCATTTTATATGGATTTAGTTCAAGGCCTATGTTAGTTTATACATAACGTGGAATAATTGTAAATGCGAAAAATGTCGAGTATTTTTCAAGTTGACTAAAATTTTAAAAGGGCGTTTTTTCCTGTCAGCATCTGGAAGTTAGCCAGGTGAAAGCTAACATTCCCACAATACCTTTTCTGTGGGATAATGAGCAAGTTCAGGGCAGCATTCTTTCTTTCAGTTATATAAACAGACAGTGCTGGCCAAGGCTAAGAAGTGTTGCTGAACATGAAATTGTTGCTGTTTGCCCTTCCAGTTGTTGCTCTGTTGAAAATGATTTATTTTTTCTTTATTTCATTATTGTTCTCCTCTTCATATTTAAATAACATGGAGTCTTCTGCTCTGTTGCCTTTTAAGATCTTGCCCAAGGCAGTGCTGTGTGAAAAATCCATGTGCTCTATGGATGATTTCATCCATGGTAGTGAAATGATGTCACCAGTATAAAACTGACTTTCAGAAGGCTCCAAAAAATAGAAAGGTGTTTGTAGAACAGAAGACATTCTTTGACAGTAGATAAAAAGAGGTGAAGGTGTGAGAAGCTGAACTGACCTTTCATCTTACTCGGCTTTGCCTCTCCTGGTCCTTCCAAAACATAGCAGGAATTAATTGTCAGGGAAGGGTGGAATGCAGATACTGTCAGCCAGCCACAGCACAGGCAGCTTTCAGTTGCTGCTGCTGTTTTGTAACTTCTGTAATATTAAAGATTGATAGGGATTTATTAAAATACATTTTTCCCTGTTGGAATTCATATCTTTGTACTTTAGGAATTTCTGAAGCATTGGCATGCCACAAAGGTTATTGTGAAGTACATGACTTTAGATACGGAGTTTTATCAGTTGGGAATAGTCAGTGTGTCTTGAGCCTGTGTGTAGATTTTTATATAAGGGGTTTTTTTTTTCCTTTTTTTAGGATCTCACACAGGAATGTAGTGTATAAGCCTAAAAGCAATAGCTTATACATGAAAAAAGATGCAGAGATCCTGGTCTCTCCACATAGCTGAATTGTCATTTTTCAGTTTCTAGAAGAACAACAGAAATGTAGCCAGTTGGCTGTGGCCAACCTCAGGGAAAGGTTGGAGGAATGTAGTGAGACCTAAAAGATTTCAGGGATGCTGAATGCCTACTGTATAGTTTTCAGAGCTGGGATGTAAGCATGGGTTTTTATTTAAAAAAAGAAAAAAAGAAGGCATCTTGGTGACTTAAGATTTTTTCTTCTAGAATATATACTTTTTGCCCTTAAAGGGCAAGGCTTTTCCTAGAAAAATCAATGCTTGTTTAAAAGGGCAGCAAGCAACTGTCACATCAGAAAACTCACTTCTTAGTAAATTCTGAATAGACAGAGGAAGAAAGTCTCAAACCCTTAATCTTTCATTCTATCTGGATAAGCTGGAAAATGGCTGTATAATTATTTTCTTTCATCCACTGATGTCACTGAGGTCCCTACAAAGACTGGGGCTCGTAAATGAAACTAAAGATAATTTTCTGTGAACTTCGCATTTTTCCATGCAGTGTTTAGGCCCATTGTCATGTAACCTCTGTGTTCACATAAATATGAAGTCAGTAGGATGGGTACAAGCACTTGTAATTTTCTGTTCTCTACTCATGCAGAAAACGACAAAACAGTAAAATTCAAATGGACTGAAATGCATTAGTGGTGGTGTTTCCAACTTCCATTCTGTAACCATAATTTTTTATCTGTTTTAAACCTCTAATGACTTTTAATATGTTTTTAAGAGCTAAATAGGAAGAAAAACACTGTTGCTTGATAAAATAAAGACATATTAAGAAATGGAAATTTACTGTCCTGTTTTCAGTTTGTATTCATTTAGAACACAGGGTTTATGGACCTTTTAGTTGGGGTTATTTATTTCTTGAGGTTTAAAGAATGTATACTCAAACTGCTGGTTTTATTGCATGTAAATGTCAGTATCTTGGAACCAGTTATATTTAGATCTGTAGCATTTTTGTCAATTCAGTACTTCTAAGTTTTCCTTGCTTAAATTAATTATGGTTTGTCCATATAGAAATGGACATATGTGGACTGTATATTCCCTGTTTTTGTTTATGAACATTTAACTTGTTTGCTGTAGTACAGTTAGTGGTAGCACAGTTTTATCAGCTGTGAAGTTGAATTTTGCTCATACACGTAGAAAATTTTAATTACATCAGATAAATACGTGCATGTGGCCATGTGAGCTGCTTGTGTGCAGATACATAACTGCTCATTCCTAATGTGCCTGATTTTGCAATGAACACTCCGACAGCAACAGCCTCACTCTTCAACCGACTCTGCTGACTGATTGCAGGATGCCAGAACAACTCTGTGAGTGAGGAACAAAGCAAAACCTTAAGGACAGAAAAATAAAATCCTGATGAAAGATGTGCACTGAATGGTAACTTGGTGCTTTCATGTCCACCAACTGTGAAACCTCCATAAGAATCATACAAATGTTCCCTCCTTAATAGAGGTGTTCTGGATCCTGTTTTTCTTGATTAGGGACTGACAGCTTTGAGAAGTATTGTAAAGATGAAGTGCCATTAGCTGTACACCATTCATGTCTTAAATTGCAATTTAATTGTTGTATTCTTTGCTATTCTTGTAAAATAGTTGGGTATGGTCAGGATCTTGATTTCCAGCACTTCTACTTGTTCTTTATTTTCATGTTTTGTAGGTTATTCATTTTTTGTTGAATTATGTCTTTCTGTGATCAGTTGGCATGGAAACATGGCTCCTTTATAGGCCAGTTGCTTTTAGCATTAATTTGCAGGTACTTGTTTTTGACTGTGAAAGTGGAAACCATTTATGTTCTTCGTCATTTCCCATCATTAATGCGTGCATGCTTTCTGATGCAATATAAATTATCTTGCCTTCTGTCTTTCAGGGAAAAATGTATTCTTAAAGGAAAAAAAAAAATTACTGCATCATGTGCACTGTATTAGGAAAACAGTAGTTAATATAAAATTTTTTTTATACATATAACTTGGCAGAATCGGTGAAGCAAAGACTAACACCAAAACTTAGTTTAAGCTTAGAAAGTACCGAACACTTCTTAATAATGCAAAGTGACACCACCCAGTTTCTGTTTTATTAATGTATTTATTGACACTGCTCTTTATTTTTTTTTTTTTATTACTGGCAGAGTGCCTTGTTTTCTTTTAAGAGTTTGCTGCATTTCACTTGAAAAAAGGTTAGTGATTTGCTTTGATAAGTACTGACAAAAGTAAGGGAATAACTTCATTAATATTTTGTGGTTTTAGTTAGTGGAGTTTGAAGTTTGTGAAATACCTCGATACTGGCAAAAGTCAAGTTCTGGGCTTCTTTTATAGCTATTGGAGCAGTATTCATGATGCTGTGATGGTGTGCTGCAGCGACTGTTGCTTGGAGAAAAACAAGTACTATCACACACCTTCATGGAGAATAGTTAGGCTGTTAGCATTTGTTCACATTTATAGAGATTTGGAACTCCATCTGAATAAATACTGTTTTAATTATTGATAACTGTTATCTAGCTTAAGATCTGCTGTAAGCAGGTGCAGAAATTTCTATTTCCAGTGTACTTGCTTCAGGTTCTTTAGGATGACATTTAATCTCATTCCTAACAGCTCCAGACCCTTGTCTGAAGAGCTTTGTACAGATTGGATATGCAGATTAAAAATTAGATCTGAATTAATGTACTTTGGCTCATACTTCTCCATTCTCTTCCAGGCTTCAGATACTTTGTTTCACTAACCATTTTATTAGGGAGCATGCAAAACAAACAAGTTCAATTGATACTGCGCATAACTCCATTTTACTGTTTAATAAACAGTCAGTTCATCTGGCCTCTTTGGGTGTAGTGCTGAACTGCTTTCTCTTTATTCTCTAAGTTAAAGTACACACAGTTCAATTTCAAATCCCTAAGTCTGTGCAGCATTTAACAAATTTCAGTGGAAGCACTGCAGACCTGCAGTTTAGAAATACTTTGTTCATGCCACTTGTCCTATGTTATGAATGTCATGGCATTACTCAGCAACCATATTGCTCATTCCCTCTGGACAGTTTAAAAAAATCCTAACCGTAAAACAAAACAAATCAATCCCTCTAGGTGCAACCCCCATATTTTTGCATTTAATATTTTCTTTAAATAACTTTAGTGGAAACGAAAGATTTTGCTTCATGCCAAATCCATCTACTGAAATTGTTTAGAGCTTTCTTGTAGTTACTTGCATGTGGTTTTCTTCAAGTGGAGGTTGAGAGAGTTTAGTACTGCAGATGAGGGCTTTTTACAGCAGTTCACAGACCAGATTTTCACTAATCATGATGCAGCTGTGAAAAGAAGTTAGGCCTTGATGCTTCCTGTGTGACACTGTCTCACCATGCAGAATAAAACCATTCCTTCCTCCCTTCTACCCCCCACCCTCATTCTCTCAACACATCTGTTGAAAAAAAAATGGGTCCCACACCCGTTTTGGTGTACTGTAGAGTAACTGGTGACAGGATGCACTAAAATTATTTTTTCCCTCCCCATCCCTCCCTGCAATGCCTGATGGCCCAGGAAGGGCTGCAGAGAATCATACTGAGGTTCAACTTCCACTATTAATTCACTTAATCCCCATACTGAATTGTAATGTTTTTGGTGTAGATTGAACTCTTCTTTCATATTCTCTCTGGAACTAAATTTTTAGTAATCAACATGGCCTACATAGTTTTCATTCTTTAACCAGGTATTGAGTGTGGTTGGTGTCCTTTCTCAAATTCATTTATCCAGAGGTGGGTACACTACTCACTAAAATCAAAGGGTTCCCTTATGGTAGGAAGCTCTCCCATTTTCTGCTGTGGGTTGTTGTCAGATCTCCCAGAGAATTAAGCTACTAGTCATGTTGTCCTTTAAATATTTTTGACATAAAAGTTTAATTACCTTTATATGAAGTATTTAACATAAACTTTAAGGGATATATAGCTGTGATTAAACTGAGTATTTTATCTCAGCCCCGGAGGGTCACATTTCACAGTGCATTGTAATAGTGTAGACTTCATAAGGAGATAATGCTAACTCATTATTTAAAATAAAAAAGGAGCACAGGTGGGGTTTCTTCTTAAAGCATTTACTTCATTGACCAGCACCTTCTTAATCACTGGTTGAATGTACCTTTTTTTAATTTGGTTTACAGTGCATATGTAATAAATTACTCTGCTTTGGGCTACTCATGGATGTGCCATTTTCATCACAAAGGGTTATTTTTCAGATTTCATTTGTTATTCTCAGCACTTGTTTTTTGTCTTCCTTTTGTAACTGGGATGAGAGTCTTGACCCAGAAGGACAGAACAAATGAAAAGATTGACAAAAATGTTTTAAAAGGTACAGTTTCTTCTGAAATAATTGTTGTGCTGTCAAAATACCTAATAAGCAAAAGGAGAGTGGGTGTAACCAAAGTTAGGGAGCAGAAGTAATAACTTCTGGTTTTTTACTTTTGCAGTAGTATACGTGCATGAATTTGATTTGCTTTATATCCAGAAAATAGGTAAAATAATGTGTTACGAAGACCTCTTACTCTGTCTCAATCCCAAGTTCAAGGATTCAGGCTTCATGTTCTTCTATGATGTTCTGGAAAATAGTTATAATGGTTTCTTGGTTTCTGGGAGTTATCTGATAGCTGTTGTATTGCATTGGGCAAGCTCTCAGGTGTCATTTTCTCCCAGTTTTTCAGAAATCACAGCCAGTGGGAAGCAGTTGCACTCGTTTTCCAGCATCTTTCCCTATGCTGTGTCCGTTTTCTGAACAAAAGAATGAGTTTAAAGTTTCCTTTGCATGAACTCAGTGATGGTTTGATTATCTTTGAATGATAAAATTCCAAGTAATATGTTTCCTGTCAGCTTGCAGAAATACAGTGCTCCTGCAGCCTTTCAGCATGCTGCTGTTTATCCTGCTACTGACATCCCTCCTGTTTCTGGTTTCAAAAATGTGGAAAAATCATAGAGTAAGGTTTCTTATTTTGGGATTTTTTTTTACTACATCCAATCGAATAAAAAACAGACCAATGTAGTTGCTTCTCAGACTGTTGCCAGTCTATATTTTGTTTCAGAAGGTGTCCATATTTTGTAATTGTCTGTTTTTCATCAAGTGTGTCACTACAGAAGTCTACGGCTGTCACTGCAAGAGGGGGAGATGACATTTGTGTGACGCACAGATGTGCCGTGGGCAGATTTTGTAAATGCCTCTGCCTGCACATAGGCGGACACATGAGCTGGAGTGAGTTTGTTTCTATGCTAAACCACACAGGCTAGAATAAAACTATGAACTGTCATGTTAACTGGATTTATAGAGAAATGTAATAGTGAATGCATTTTCCAAAATACAAGTGCTCAATCACACAAAAAATACGCAGTCATATAATGTGGCAAGAAATCCATGTGGAGAATGATGGGTACCCTTTTGCCTTAAGATTCTCTAACTCTTAATAATGGATTCAATAATTCCTTTTATAATACTTCCCAGTAAGTGATGTTTTTGAGCACTGATAAATATTTTATGCAATTTACAGAGACAGAGCATGATTTGTGCCCTGAAAAATTTGCAAAGCATTTTAATGCATGTGAGCAGACCCTTTTCAAGTTGAAAACGGTTAAATTGCAGAGACTAAATGCAACTATGAAGCCTGGTAAAAAAAAATACAGATATAGGTCATTTTTAAACACTTCTGGCTTTTCACTATCAGAAAGATCTTAAAACGTTTAAAAACCTTCTCTAAACCCCTTCAGCATGTGGTATGTGTGGGAAGAAATATTTTGCTTCTCTCATCAAGTCATGGAAATGACTCTCAATTTTAACTGTGCAGCTTTAACTGTGGTGTTGAGACCAGAGCCTTTGTAATTGAAACTCAAATTTTTACTTAAAGAAAAGCTCAGTAGAACAGCTCTCTTACATCATATGCTTTGGTTATATTATGGTTAAATGTAACATGATAACATAAACCCAGCTTTTGCCTTAAACTCCCTGTTTTATTTGGCACTTCTGCTGTTGTTACTGGCTGGTTCTCAGTGAGCTTGTCATTTTTTATACATCCTGTTTGCTTACCTTCAAAATGAGTATCTTTTCAGAAAAAGCTATTTATTTAAGCTGGAGAGGACCCTGGATGGGAGGTGCAGGATTTCAATTTGACTCTGCTCCAAATTTTCTCAGTTTTACAACAACACTGTTTTCTAGTTTGTAATCATCATCAGCCATTTTCTTAATATTGACAGAGAACAGCAGAAGTCAGGGGCTGTGGAAGGAACCAGAAAGGGACAGAAAAAAAAGCTTTAAGGAGCCCTTTGCAGAGGTTCTGTGTTTGTGAGAGTTGCTTTGGTTTTTAGAAGAACATAATGAAGTGTAACTCAAGGGATTTTATCGTCGTCATACACCAGAATCCTTCCTGCTGTGTTGAATTGACCTGTTTTAGTTATGCTCATCTTAGCAGTCTGGACTATGTATATGTGTGTGATATACATTTGGTTTTTTAAGTTTTCAGCTGTCTACCTTAAAGTTTCCAGCTCTCTTCCCATCCCTAAACAAGTCACAGGATTTTTTTTGTTGTTTCACTGTAAGGATTGCTGACACACATCATCATAGTGTTCAGCTGAGAGAACTGTGCACATTTGATGCTTTCCCAAAACAAAAAAAAGTTAAGGAGTTACAAAGGAATTGGAGAGGTCATTGTTCAATATATAAAATGTTTCCATACTGTTATTTTTAGTGCCATCTGAGTGTGTTCTACTGACCTCAAGGGGAAAAAAAAAATTAAACCTTGTGAAAATAATGTGGTTATCCAAGGCCCCACACTTGCTTATCTTCAGACTTTTTGATAAGGAAAATAAGGAGTGTCCCAGGTAATAGTTTAACGTTCTTGGGTCAAAGTACAGATGTGCTGTTGGAAAAATGGCTTTCAGTGTTTGGGATGAGAATAAAGGAAGCCTTTGATGTTGGCTCCACTTAGATTATTTGGTTTCTTTCTCAGAGATAGCATCCTGTACAACATCTAAAATATGGGAAAAGCACAGAGAGAGTAGCCATTAGCACAGGCTACATTCAGAGATTTTATGTTGTAATAAATTCTTGGCAGTGCCTTTAAAACATAAAGTGAAATTAATACTCTGAAAGCAGTTGTAATGACAAAGCTAAAAAGTAGTGTTTTCTCCCAAAGCATGTTTCTAGCTCAGGCAGTGGTTTAAAGAAAAACAAACAAAAAACCCCAAACCTGCTGAAACAAAATAACTTGCTGCAAGAGTAACATTTTTGGGTGACAGGCAAAAAATTAGCTTTCTTCTTTTTTCCTTCATAGTTCAAATACATATCTCGCAGGCACATAACGGCTCATTCCTTGGGGGAATTACATTTTAAATTAACATTATGTGGCCGTTGAACTTTTATCAAAATCACAGCCAAGATGCTAGTTCTGATAACTTGATTTAAAATGGAAAGGCAGTGGTTGCATGCTTTCTACTGAATACATAGGTACAGGAGTGAGGATAGGGGCCTGTGATCCACTTCATGTGCCCACAGCCCTCTTTTGCCAACCTGTTCTAGCCTGGTGTTTATCCTCAGTATTGCCCTGAAAATCTCCAGTACTGCTTCTTCTGTGGAAAGTGTTTTAGTAAGTCTTGGCATGATCTGTAGTGTTACTGGAATGGTTCAGGGAGTTAGTAATTCTGCTCCTAGTGCAATTGTTTTTCCAGTTCCTGCCAGCAGGAATTTTCTGCCTTTTTTTCCTTTTTAAAGTCACACCCACCCACCAATAAAGTTTATGGTCTGAAATATAAGCTCAGTTGTATTTTAAACCAGGGTTTGGGAGCTTGTTAGGGTGGGTTACCCTCCAGATGCCATAATCAATGCTCCATGGTCGGTGTCCTTCGGGAAGAAGAAAGTGGAGATGTATTCTGATATATACCCAGCATATGGTGCATTGTGGGAGCATCTGTAATGCAGGCTTGATTCATGCCTTCAGCTCTATTTTGCAGAAGCTGCCCCATCAGTAACTGGGAGATTGATGTCCATAGTTGTGGGCAGACATGATTGCTGAGAGTCATAATTCTCAAGTTTGTTGTTAATTTGTAGGTCCTGTCCCCAAGTTCACTGCAGTGATCCTGTAAGTGACCAAGTAGTTTTTTGTGGCTTTTGCCACAGTATCTGTGGGCAGGGGCATTCCATAAAACCTGTGGAATAGCTAACAGGAGTTGGCAGCCTTAGCCAGAATTTCTCAGAAGCTGAGATTGATGTGAGTGAACTCAACTAGGACAGCTCCACTGTTGCCAATTTATTTATCCTCCCCCTTCTTTCACTTATTACTTAATAAAGCTAAAAATATTTGAAACAGGTAAATACTCACTGTGCACAGGCACTAAGATGTTGCACATCCAAGGAGAACTCAGTCCTTTAGAATGTTTTGCCTTTCTCTGGAGTTTGCTTTCATGTATCTGTTACTTGAAAACAACACTGCTGCAACGTTAGTTTTTATGTGTTTTATTGCAGACACTTAGACTTTCTGGATTTGGTGCTTGATATAGCTGTTACTGAATATTGTCATTTGTTTTGCTTTTTAAATGGTGATGGAAAATTAAAACATTTTACCATAGTGCATTATGCTGTTACTGCTTGTTTATTTTACATGAAATAGGTGTGATTCATACTGTTTTCACTCTTATTTTGAAAAGTATTAGTTAAGATTAGGCATATCTTTACAGCATGCTCCAAATATGTAATTTGAGTAATTTCTTGACAGATGTGAAATACTTCCAGTCTTCACACTGATGTTTGAAGTACATGTGTAGTAATAGAAAATGTTGCCAATTTATTTTGTTTCTCCTTAACAGAGCTTTATTTCTGATCAAAGGCTTTCACAATGTGCCTTGTGGGATGTTTGGTTTTTTGTACCCTGACAGGTAGTTAGGATTTCTTGTGCACACTGACAGATGTTAGACAAATTAATGCAAAATTACTAGATTAAAAAAAAAAAAGACTGGTTAGAGATCACTATTAAAAAACACAGCTAAACCCTACATCCTCGTGGTTGTCAGAGTAATGTCCTGAGAATGGCAAGTTTACTTGCTGTGTGAGTTTGAAAAAGTAATGAGGAATCATGATTCAGGTTCTAGTAACAGCAGGGAAGTGCAGAATTTTCTAAACAAAGTCATTGGCTTATTTTGTTTTGATTGTACCAAAAAGTAAAATCAAGCAAGAGAGTTGTCTCAAATACTTTGCTCTGAGGCCGTTGTGTCGTCTGCTGTAGTAATTGCTTGGATGCCCAGGCTCATTTCTCACAGGTAGTGAAATAATGATGTGAAATAATGTGCAGAAATCTTATGCACATGGAGGGCTGTGGACTGGGATGGTAATTACACAGTAGTGGTGTTGAGTTTTTACATTTTGTGTCAGGGAATGAGCTGTGCGTGTCCTGCAGAGCTCTGGACGCTTTGCAACCTGCACAATTAACAGGAGGATACAGCTGGGTGTGACTGCTCTGCACATCAGTGGGTCAGCACAGCACAGGAAACCACTTGTATTTTTCTTGGTCTCCAGCAAATTAAAAAGAAAAGAAGGAAGATGACTTGTACTTACTGAGTTCAGGTAAATAAAAAGCGTAGATGCCAGCAGCATTCATCCACTGTGTGCTTCCAGTAAAGTCCCAGTGTGCTCAGCATTAACCTCTGAGCCCTGGGGAATTCCATAGGGGCTGCACATGTGCTTTAAGTGCAGCTTATGCTCAGTTTGCTTTTGCATGTGTACTGTGAAGTCCATCTTGTTACTTTGAAAATCAGTTTGGGATTGTTCTTATAAATTTTAATAAGTCTTGCAGCAAATTCCTAAAACCTTAGGAAATATAGTTAGAAGCATTAAACAAGATTAGAAAAGAAGAAAATTAAATTTAATCTGCTACATAATTCAGTCTTCTGAGGATGGCTGTCATTTTTTTCCCTTTGTTGGTGTTCTTTATTTAAAAGTATTCTCCCCCGTGCCTCCCTCCAATCCTGCATCCCAAATCATAGGAAATTGCATCCTGCTTGACTTGAAGGCAGCAGCAAAAAGTGTTGGCTCAGATTCTGGTGGAATCATGAGATTTTTGTGTTGCATATTCAGCATCTAAATATGCTGAATATCAAAATACTGAAGGATGATTAAATGCTCTTTTTTTTCTTGCATCCATTTCACTGATCCTTGTACCTGAGTTGTATGTTAAACTTTACTTCTAATTGACTGCACTTAGAGTTTTGCTCTACCTTGAATCTCAATATCTTGAACTTGAGTTCATGGTGCACAAAACAATGAGTCTGCCAAAACAGTCCAAAATGCATGATAGGTCAGGAACCTTAAAATATGTTTTTTAAGTATGGGGTTTCTAGGAATTTTAATAGTGCATATTGGCAAATCTAATTCGTAACAGCTTCTGTGTTCGTGTTATGAGGAGGATTATTTTTGTTTTGACTTGTTCTTTCGTTGAATTAATATTAGCATATATTTTTGAAAATAATGCAATTTTTTGTGAGAGTTTATGGTAAATAAATGACAGCTCTCACTGAATTTACACCTAGGTAAGAATATAAAATAAAGGTAAATGCCAAAGGGGTTAGTCTCATGTTGTATGTGCAGGACTATGAATCAGTTGAATGTCCAACCTGCCATTTTCAGGTCTTGTTTTTGTAAATATTGATGAGATTTTTCAGTAGTTTGCATTTTGTTAAAAAAGTAAATCACTTTGGTATTTTATACTGTATGAAGGAAGTTTTTTTACCACGAATTCTTTGAAAAGGACATTGTCGAGGGATTTTTCTTCCTTATTTACTCTTTGCACTTGTAAGAATCCCCAGTGACAGGAAAACTCTCTTGCCAGGCTGCTCTCCATTTCATATGCCTGTTGGTTTGTGATTATAGGGTTACTGATAAGTGTTGTGCTTTTTGGCATTGATGTATTTTTCAGAAAAAAGAATTGAAACATTTGTTTTAAAAAAAGAAAAACACATTTAAAGAATTACATGGACTTTGCAAACTGATTTAAGGAAATGAAAGGCCAAGTTTGGGGCCTACAAACCTGGCAGTGTCCTTTACTTTCAACATGTATGCCTTATATGAGAGACTCCTCAGCCTAATTATGTTAGGTTAATCAGCAGTAGAAAAAAGTAAAAATTGTGTTGTAATCGTGATAGCTTTCCGTGTTGAATTTTAGTACATTTTCTAATGTCAGTAAACCGTGGCAGCCTACTTTGAGATTCTGTTATTTGGAGAAAGTGATTGCTTTAGTTACTGTCAGTTTGTACCATAAAAGGTTGTTTTACAAAAAGTTTAAAATACGTTTTAACAGCCTGGATTATGTCAGGGATAGCTTTCTTACCTTGCAGTCCTGAGTATGCATAATGGCATTGGCTTCAACTCTTCCCCCTTGGAGTGTAGCACAAAGAATATACCTTTGTTTAAAGGAACAGGAGGTGCAGGTTGGATTTGGGAGGGAGGAGGACACTACCCTGCTTAGGTAGTGTCTTCCCAGTTTAAAAAAATACGTGTGGTGCTAAGGTTGGTCTGATCATTTGTACGTCCCCATGCTGTCAAAGGTGCGGAGGTAAAATAATTAATGGCCCTTCCAGTCCTGTTTTGGTTGCAAAGCTGGATGATGAGTTTATTAATCCCCATGTTTGTGGGACCCACAGTCAGTTGTGCCCAGGGCTGCACAGGTTCTGCAGCTGAAAACTGGTTTTTCATTTTCCAAGTTTATTTCTGTAAGAGCTGGACTGGAATAAGGTTTTGATAGGTTTATTTTTTCCAGGAGAGCTTGTCCAGACTGCAGCTGTGCGAAGTCACTGTGCTGTGAGCCACATGGTGAATAGCTGCTGCCTATGGGCAGCTGCTCTCTCCATCTCTGCACCTTATACCTGGTAGTAATTTAGAAAAGTTCCAGCAGCCTCTGGTACAGTAGCTGTTACTGGGATAAGAGCTTCCCCACCAGATTATTTCCACATGAGGGCAGGGCAGAAACCCCAGTCTAACAGCTGGATTAGAACTGTTGGGAAAGTGTTGGGTTTTTCCATAAATACATTTAGATAACCTTAAGGGCCTGACTTACACTCAGCAAAACCATCAAGTTCAGAGTTAAGGCTTCTCACTCCATCTCTGGTACCCACTGGAGCGCTTGGCCCTCCAGCACAGGGATTTTGGAGATCACACACTATCCCTGGGTCCCTGCTCACCCAGGCAAAGCCTTGGCCACGTGAGTGGTGCCGACTGTTCCAGGTAGGTGTATTTACAATACACCTGCTGTCCTCAGCAAGGTGCCCTGTGTGTCTTTACACTCCACTGGTTTCCCTGGAATGTTAATGGCCAGTGGCAGCACAGCAGGTGTGGTGGAAAGCCAGCAGCCATAGGGGGAAGGGTACAGATGCAGTGAGAAGCTTTAACTTTGAGTTTCCTGCCTTCTGTGAGCACGAGTCAGACCCTTAATGTTGTTTTAATGTATTGTTTGTGTTTAATTTTTAGTAAAAATTTGAACATCATCCAGGCTACAGAGGTTGCAGTGGATAAGAAGTATAAAAGCTTTGGTTCAAGATTACAGGAGGCTGCAAGGAAAATTAAAGACATGGAAATGAGGATGGAATGACAGGCTGCTATTTTGCCTCAGAATACTGAAGATTGTAAAGCATTGAGAAATCGAATTCATGACCCTGGAAATCAAGCTCAGATTAAGAAATGTCAGGTTGGTAGGGGTTCGTGAAAGTCTTGAGTTAGGATAAACTGAGATTGTTTTCCCATAACAAAGGTTATAGGATGTGGGGGTGGATGGTATAATTTTTGTTACCTGTGTAATGTGAAATGCTATACCGTATACTTTAAATAAGCCAGCTAAGTGAAATTATTTTTTTAACTTAGCTTCACGTTTGTCATGTTGAATGTGACTTCTGACCGCTTTACAGTTACTTCTCTCTGGCACAGAGTTGCATTATTCACTGTAAATGCAGGCATGGAAAATACTGCTCTTAAATACACTTTGCTTTCTGCTGCCTCTCCGAGGGTCTAAAGCCAAAGGCATGGTGCAGTGTGACATTTCTAGATAAAAACTGGGCAGAATGTACCCAAATGGAGGGAGAGGAAGCTTTTTGTTCAAAGGGTTCCAATTCATAGTGAAGCCATGTCTTCCCAAATGTGATCTTTAAATAGTGACTGCCACTGTGATGAAGTTCCTGTAAAACTTAAGTGGGAAGTTTCTGCCTGCGATTCAGTGGCAGGATATTCAGGCAGAAAGATTGTGCAACAGGAAGTCTGTGCTGAAGTTCAGAAAAGATTTTGGCAAGCAGAGGTTGGTAGGGTTTTCATGGTCAAGGTCACTGGATGTATCTGAGTTCTGGGGATTCTTAACAAATCCTTAGATTCTCTCAGGGAGGGTTTGTCCTTCTGGTTGTTTTTTGACTTCTGCTCCTATGCTTTGGGGCTTGCTCTGGTATTCCCCTTTAGCACCAATGTTACACAAGTAACTTGGTTGAAATTTTAGATATACTGGTGTGAGGGGAAAACCAGACCACACCTTCATGTATTTTAGAGAAATCATTATCTGAAAGGGCTCTGTTTAGTGCTGTTATATTTCATGATTTTCTGAGATAGCTCTGGTCAGGAAAGTGTTCCTTAGAAGTGAGAGTTTTTAATCTCATTTGTTTTTTCAGTTTGGACTATGTGCTCTGCTGTTGACAGAGGTGTTTTAGTTGTAGCTCTAAGGGAATCACCTGTGCCATATTTTTACTCCTTCATCTGCAACAACTTCACTATCAAAGTTCTGAGGTTTTTTAAAATTTATTTTAGCTAGCATTCAAACTTGTTATTGAAGTTCTGGCTTTGCTGTACTGACAAGACCATGACCATAGCATTTTAGTTGTCGAGTAAGCACAGTTACTCTAAGCAAAATGAAGAGGTCTTGCAATGATATTTTTCCTTTTGTTCCTAGACATAATTGCATTTTATTAATGCTGTTATATATACTGTTTTTAAAGAAATGTGAATAAGTCTATACCATGCTTTATCCTGGAATGTTTTAAGTAAATTTAATGTGGAGTTTTATAATTACATTTGCATTAAAGGATAGAATTATTTCCTGAGTAGCTAAGTATTTTTATGTTGTGTATTGTAGCGTTTGTGTTCTGTACTACATTACTAGTATGTAGTTTATTTACTAAAAATGTCTATATGAGGGTTATGTGGCCATTTTTGGTTCAAACAGGTATCAGTAGTAAGTTATCAGGATGCACAGTTTTCAAAAATTACATTTTAAAGTCTCCTGGTTTTGGTGGCTGGATATTACTGAAATAACATGTACCAGAAGCATTTCTAAGCTTGTCTATCATAGTAGAGGTTAGAAGTGGGTGTTTTTGCAGCAGAGCATAATTTCCATGGAAAACTTTGCTGGTAGGTTTTTTTCCCATTTGAAAAATGGTGAGAGTACTGCAGAGTGACTCCATTGGCATCATCAGTTGTTGGGAGATGCTGGATGTAGAACAGAAAACCAAATATAGTGGCTCTTGTTCTGTTGTCTTCAGGTATAAAAACTGTTTGAATAGGTAAAGAACTTAAATGCCAGATTGTGGTGGGATTGGGCTATCCTGAGTTGGTTAGGAGTGGACATGGAATTTTTGGGTTCAGGCTAGGCCATTGAGAGGGACTGTGGGGGCAGCAGTTTCTGGAGCTGTCCTTTAGCCCCAGACCTGAGGCTGGTCCCAGGGGGAAGTTTTATGCTGCTTTTTTTGAGTTGTGAAAATCTCTTTTCCCAGCAGCTGGTTTTCTTCATCAGATACCTTGTACAGCCGGGATTCTGCTGATTTTCCATCCACTTGAAATGCAGATACCAGTCTTTCAGGACTTGCTTTCTGACACAGGCTGGGACTTAAGATGCAGGGATTGCTCATAGAAGTTCGCTGGGGCACCTCAGTCATTTGCATTGATGCTGGACTAACTTGGATTATCAAGCAAATAAGCAATGCTTTAATATTTACACCGCAACAAAAACGTGTTGAAATTTGTGTACAAGAAATACCTAGCCTGATTCACTTTGCAGTGCTTAAAACTTCTTTTTTTAAAAGAGGAAAAAAAGATCATGTACTTTACTCTTCATTTTGCTTTTTATTATCTCCTCAGGAGGTATTTTTTCCCACCCATGCTTAACTATTTTTTGTAAATGTAATGGTTTAATATTACTCCCTTGAGTACTTCTGTGTATTTATAGCATCTGTATAGTTAAAAAGATGCTCTCTAAATATCTTAAAGATTACTTTTAATTTCCAGACTCTGTAAAGAGAATGTAAGTGAAGTTTGGACTGATTTTTCCTTCTCCCAGATATTTGACATGAATTTCTTTGTCACTTCACAGTGTTCAGAGTGTGATGTTGATTCAGGGAGGGACATTTTCTCATGTCTTGTAGGAGTTTTCTGTGGTGGATTACGTGTGATGTGTTTCACTAAGCTATATGGAACTGTTTGGTAAAACTTTTTAAGTCTAAGTAGACCTACATAGATCAGCAATTTGCCTGTAAAACTTGGACACTGAATCCTCAGTAAATGCAAAATTTTGCTGTTGTAGGTTTTTTTAAGTTAAATTTTCATCTCAGCAGAATCATCATTATATATGTAAATTGAATACTCAAATCCTCACTGAGTTGCTTATGATATTCCATAAGCTCCCCACTTCTTGCAAGCCTGGGCAAGATATTTCTCACTCTTTCTAGAGCTCACAAAGGTGTGGAATCCAATCAAAACCTAAAGGTTGGATAAGGTTGCACAGACACTTTTTATCAGTGCAGTAAGGATGTATCTTTAAAAAACAAGTATACTGTTCCCTTAGTGGTTTTATCCATCTTTCATAGTTCAGCCGTCTGAACCTCCATGGAATTTATTTGTAAGGTCTTCTGTGTTTGGTTGACAGCTGAGTGTAAACTTGTTCCTGTTTTATTAGCTTCAGTCCTTGAAATCTTTTTCTGCCATCAGAATAAACAAGACTAGCTATAACCTATTTTTAATCACATTTGCATGGCCTGAATAACAAGTCTTCTCTGTTTCTTTGCAGGCATTCGACCTCCGATCATGAATGGGCCCATGCACCCGCGCCCTTTGGTAGCATTGCTGGATGGCAGGGATTGTACAGTAGAAATGCCTATTCTGAAGGATGTAGCCACAGTGGCATTTTGTGATGCTCAGTCTACACAAGAAATCCATGAAAAGGTAATGTTTAAGAGGTACAATCGAGGTGTTTTAGGAAATGCAAATATTGTAATGATTCAGAACAGTGTTGTGTCAGCTGTGAGGTTGTGTTATTACAATGTCTGTGGTGAGCTGTGCTTTTGTGTAGTGTATCCTTGGCTGGATGTTGTCCCTCTGCTTCCCTACTGAATTAGATTCATGGAGGGAGTTACTTCTGGGCAAAATACTGCTACCTGGAATCTTGAAATGGTCCTTGGAAACATTTCTGTTGCTCAGCCTTTCCCTGGAAAGACAAATCTCAAGAATTGGATTGTCTGGGTGGGGAACTTTCTGACGTCTTTGTTTAGCCAAGGAATCACGCAGATTGGGTTAGGCAGCCTTGTGCACTAATTGTCGCTGCAGAAAGGCTTCAAAACAAATTCTAGCCCAAAATTTGCATGGAAAATGTAGTGAATGTCAACCTAACTTGAAAACACATGCAAGGAATTGAAAATTTCTTGGTCTTAATTCATCATGGATCTACAGAGATAATGTTTGTTGAGGATTTTTAATAAAATAAAAATTAAGGTTCAAAGACCTTATAAATTATGGGTCTTTTTAATTTAGAGGAAGCTCAAGTTTTTTTTCCCTCAATTCCTTTTTATTTTAAGAATTAAATTGTGATAGAATGCCTTTTTTCTGTATATTTCTTTTTAATCATGTTGAGAAGTTGCCTTTATTTTACTGTTTTCCTATCTTACACCACTTTTAGGAGTTAATACATGGATTCCATTTACAAGGACTGAATGACACATGGAGAATAAGTAGTAAAAATGTTCTTCTACTTTTATTAGCAGATAAGAGCAGTCTGCTCTTTAGGTGAACACTTTAGTGTTTGCTACTGCACCACCTGTATAGTTTCATGATTCGCTTACTAAAATCAACATCATTTACTCTGGTGCATCAAGAGTGGGGAATTCCTGTGTGCCATGAATGCCTTGCATAAGAACAATGGGTTTTTACAGCAGCAGTGTGTAATAAATGAACTTTTCAGATCCTGAGATTGAGTGTGTGTCTCTCAAATTGCAGGTTTGGAAAAGTATTTGAATAACTGATGAGTGACATAGGTAATCTGTTGCTGATCTTCACAACACTCCTGTATTGAGGGGATTATACTAAAACTTGCATCCTTTGCTTTTTATTATGCAAACATCATTAATTCTCAGTGATCCCAGTAGTACATCAGGAAAATGTGTTTTCACTACCTATCAGTACGATGGCATAATACAGATTTTCACTTTCTAAAGGATGAAACAGTCCTAAAACATTTGGGTTTGCAAGGTAGTAAATTTCTGCAACAAAAGTCACAAACCTTACTTCATTATCATATTGTTTGTTCCTTTAACATAGACTGAGAGATAAGTTTTTTGAAGTGTTGAGCACTGTTCGCTTCTGTGTGAAAAGTGTTCACTGTTCATCTGCAGTGAAAAATGACTATTTTTCACCTACCTTCAGAGGAATATTTGTGTTTTAGTACTGTTTGAATAATACTTTTTTTGGTAATGGTGCTTTGCTAAATATAAAATTGTTTTCACATAAGGCTTTAAAATTAAGAGTTGCACATTTAAAGCAGGATGAAAAATGTTCATGTATTTATGAACGCACATTCGTGGCCGTACTAAATGATGTTGTCCTGTTAGTTGAAATACAGATTTTGATAATAGATATTAAGAAGAGCTACTGAATTAATAGGCTAGCAGATGCAGACACATTTAGTGTGAGGTTGCAGGGAGCAGGTCAGAGGCTAGGAAGTTTAGGATGGGGTTTGAAAGGTGATTGACATTGCTTGATACTCTTAGGTGGTTGATGGTAGTGGGGCAGGGGGAAAGACGCGAACCAAGAATCAGATGGGGAGGAAAGGTGTGAAATACAGCAGAAGGATGTCTAGGAAAGTGGAAACCCATATTAACTCAGCTGCACAGTTGTGGAGCCTTGATCACAGGGGTGTGAGGAGTTAGGGCTTGAGGAGTGAACATTTTGGAACCTGCAGAAGGGATTTCTGCTGGTCATGAGCGTTGCAGGGACAAGACATTGGTTTAAAATACTGTCTTTTCAGTATTTGAAGGAAATAGAGTGGAAAGGGGAATTTATCATAGCTTGTGAGACAGCAGAGCACAAGCTAGGTCGTTTTTTGTAGAGGAGAAAGCAGGCTGAGAGATTTTGACACTTAAAGGTGGAAAAGAAGCAAGGATTTGAATGCCGTTTGTGTGCAGGGTCAAAAGCAGGATGTTAGCAAATACCTTACTGTGTGTGCTCCTTCAAGGAAGTTTTCTGCAGCTGGGTAATGCCTGAGTTGCAGTTCTGTAGCAATTCCCTTCTACCAAGAGTTCATTTGTCAATCACTTTCTATGGCTGAGGAGATTAAAGTGTGGAAAATAAGTAACAAGTTGTAAAGTTGCAAATAAATAGTAACATGTAGTAGAACTCTGCTGCATCTCAGGTCAGAGCAGTCATTCCCTGTTTTCCTGCTTTGGAAGGTAGTGTGAGGTGAAGAAACGTTTCCTTCCTTCTAAAAAATCAGGCTACCAGTGCTTAAGTGAATACTGACATTTACCAAGAGTAACCCAACGTTTTGAAATAACTTTGTAGTTAGAGGCCACTTACTACACTTCTTCAAAAATTACTCATGTGTAAGGTTCTATTGGTTTTTGGTTTGTCTCTGTTTCCCATTTTCCCTAGAAAAAGCAGTTTATTTTCAAGCCAGTCTGCAAGGCTGCAATAGATGTTTTTATCCCTTAACTCCTAAGTTCTGTTTTATTGTAGATGTTGCATATGGCTGTGTGAAGTTGAGCATTACGTTTGTCCAACTCTTATCATGGCATAACTGGGAGTTCGGTTCATTGCATCCTATCAGAAAACTTCTGTCATTTAGGGTAAAAATATTTTAAGATTTCAGTGTTTAAATTTCTTATTAGAGATTGCTTTACTGTCTATAAAAGTTACTGTGCTGAAATTGGCTTTTATGTTACGATTAATGATGTGTAAATAAGTTCTCTCAGTAAATATCTAAGACCGCTTCCAAATGTACGCAGTGTTTTGGTTTGTTCTGCCAGAAATACAGTTGTTCATCCAAAAAAATTATTTAAAAATACTTAGCTTACTTCCATCCTTCCATTCCAGGTCAACTTTCTTTCCTCACTATCTCATGCTCTGTTGTGTGTTGGCCTCTTTTTCCCAATCCATCTTCCTTTCAGTGCCATTCACAGTTTGCTGCTTTTCCTGGCTCCTTGGCAGCCTACCCAGCAGTCTGATTCCTGCAATACTGCTGCTCTTTTCCACTTCTGTACCTTTAAAGGCATGACAGACTTAAGCACATCCTTGAGGTCTTTGTGTTGCCTAGGATTTTTTTGAGTTCATGTTCTTTGCTTTTCGGGCTTCCTGACCTTTGCTGTATGTTCTGTAACATGGAAGTGCTGTGTAGATCCAGAGGGATAAATGCAAACAGTGTGCAAAAGCTGGTAATAGACCAAGCAGAGAGAAAATAGTGAATGCTGTAGACCCAGATGAAAAGACACGAAGCACAGCTCATTAGGGGTGGTCTTTAAAGCAAAATAGGTAGGGTGGAAAGAAGTCAAGAGTTTATTTGAAGCTGAGTACACTTTTTCATTCTCTTTTTTCTGTAATTATGTGCTTTCGTACATTTTGTTGCAAATCAGATAGAAGAAAATGTTTGTGGGTGACTGGATTTACAGCTTCAAGCATTTATCCAGTTCAGCAGAACATTGATGAGAGCAGTGAGTAGTCCTTGCGTGGAGGTGGGAACAGAGTCTGTCACATAAACCAGTACCCCAGCCTTAGCAGAGATTGGGGTGGAATGTGTCAGATCCTTTGACTCCTGTTTTCTGAGCACAACAATAAAATAACTTTCAAAAGGATACTAGATTTCCATATTTTTAGTTTTAAGTTAAAAAAAAAAAATAAAGCTGAACTTCCTGTTCAACAGAACTTGAAATTTTTCAGTCACACTTCTACATAGGAATTAAATGGAGGAACAGTTCTAGTGATGGCAGTTTTATCAAAGACCTTTTCAAAGAAGAGCTGAAAAGCAACAAATGTTTTGAAACTGATACAAACAAATTCAGAATGGTACTGTTGTTCAGTTCTTTGATTTGTTCCTGTTACAGCAATGGTTAAGTGAGATAATTCTTCCAGCTTCCAATTCTTTGTTTAGCAGTAAAGCTTGTGTTTACACCATCAGTGCTGTTTATATTCATGATGCAGTTGAAGCACTTTAGTTTTCCATCAGATTTAAATTCTCAAAGAACATAGATTGAAAGGGAAGCAGCCTTGTTCTAAACAATAGCATCAGTCTGGGAGTAAGTTGTCACCTCGGAGCTGATCCAAAACCTTGTAAATATGCTGAAACCGAATGAGCTTTGGATCAGATTGCTTATGAAAGACTTCAGAAAACACTGGTTTGGTGCATTGTCACCAGTGACCTCCATGACTCCATAATATCCTTTGGTATAGATGTTCAATCCATTGTAGTGTCTGATAGGCTTGACCTGAATTCAGCCTTAAGAGTAGGCACAATTCAGCCTTATTAATAGACAAACTAACACAAGAACTCCTGTTAAAGATTCTTCATTTAAGCCTTTTATTTAGTAAAACGTTTTCAGAGTCTGTATTCCCACATTGACTTCTATCATTAAAACTGCATGCAATGGTCAGTAAATTCTGTCTTGGAAAGACTGGCTTCAGTATAGTATTTGAAAGGACGTTTGGTATAGACTATGCAAGTTATTTGTGTAGTTGTGTGTCTATTTGTATGTATATATTTTTTAATGTTAATTTTTACTAGAAATACACTGTCATATATGTATATGTCACATGTATATATATAGTTTATATAGTGTGTGGATATATAGGCTTTTAGGGAGTGTGTTTTCAGGGGCCTGCAAGTATTTGTTTATTTTTCTGTAAAATATTTATACTTGTATTTATGGACAGTATAAACTTAAGTATTAATGTTTAGGGTCCTCACTAGAGAGTATCCTGGCTGAGTAAAGTTTATATAAAAGGGTGGGTTACTGACAGCACCATGGATCACAGGAACATAATAGGGAGCTGAGAGCTTGTAAAGAACAGCAAGAACTTGTAAAAGACAACACAATCTAACAGAGCTTTGGAGAACCACTAAATACCACTTGAGCACACTGGCTTTTCTTTTTAGCTTTAATGGCATTGGTTTCACATGGACCCTTTGCAGTGTTTGTTGTGTTTGAGAGCAGTTCAGAGTCTGCAGCCTTCCCCCCGTGGCAGACTATTGGTTACAAATTCAATGTGCAGCTGCTTTTTGCAAGTTAAATAAGGCAAGGCCTACTCTGTTCTGGTAAAGTACATTTGTTCCACCCAAATGTGCAAAATATCTCAAGTCTGTTGGTGACACTGGAACGTACTTTTTTTAGAGATGACACATCAGACTTCAAGTCCAAGAAGTGCAACACTTTGTCGTTTCTAGAACCAGATGAAATACAGCACTTTCTAGTGATGAGTTTTCTTTTTAAGATTGATACGATGTCATATGCAACATGTAATTTATAAATTTTTTTTTGTCTCTGTGTTGAAGTAGTTTGGCATTTTATGTACTATGTCAAGTTTCTACACTCTGGATTTGATCCATGAGCATCTGGGATCAGCCTTTCATAGTCAAATCTAGAACTGTCTTGTGATGCTCCAAGAAGAGGAGGCCTTGCTGTTTAGTTCTTAGCATGTTATGATATGTTTATATGTTTTTGTAAAAGCCAGCAAGATGCTCAGAGTTCTTCCCCAAATAATGAGATGTGTGTGTCAGTGGTGACTCCGTGATGTTTGGCATGATGGCTGAAACAGTGTGATGCTGAAAGAAGGGGAAAAAATCTAAATGGAAAAAGGTTTAGAAGGATTTCAGCCTTGGGTAATCAGTACTCAGGATTTGTTAAATTCTTGGAAATAGAAATGTCTCCTACTACTGTATCATTTTCTGTGAGGTTTTTCCATTGCCTTTCCTTGCAAGAAATCATCAAAGAGCATGGTCTGACTGCCGCATACTCAGGCTAGTCTGGAATTTCTGCATTGTCTGCTATCTCACTCACAAGTTTGATCTCCGTGTAATAAAATTGTTCTTGAATTTGGCAAAAATTCCGTCAAGTTCATTATGGAAAGTGATGGGGAAAAATAACATGTTCTCCCTGATTTTCTCAATGCATCCACTTATTCTGTTAAATCATCAGTGAATTGCTCCTATGCACAGTTTGTTTTTTTTTTTCTAAAAATCATTTCATTTTCTGGAATTGTTGATATTTTTGCTGGATGTCAGTTTCATGTGTTACATTCAGATTTAGGTCAAGTTTTGATTTTACTCATTGGCAAACTTGTCGGACTTCTTGTGTGCATTTAATATATGTAATGACTGAGAGTAAAATTTATGCAAATAATTCCAAAATACAGAAACTTTCACTATTTTTATAATCTTAACTGGCATTATTAACCTTCACCGATGCTGAATGTTTCTAACTTCAGCTTTTCTGCTATTGCTTTCTGTCTTTTTGGCATATTTTGGTCACTTGTCCAGTAGCAAAAAGCAGTAACATAATTAAATTATCAAATTAATGTGATAAAACACACTTGCAGGGTATTACATTTTTAGCAGTGGATTTCCTTGCTAACTAGCCCATAATCCTAGGAGAGGCTCAGTCACTAAAAAGAAATTCTGAAAATTAGTCACTTGCATTTGCTTGTTCCATATCCCATGTGATAGGTAAGTAACTGCAAATAACTGTCTGTGGAAATGGCTAGTGTCAGCATTAAGCTATAGCTAGGAAATACTTTCCCTTTTATTGAACACATTCCTAAGCTTTCCCGTAATTTTCTGTCTCCTCCTAGTGCCAAGCCATAACTTAGATGGGCCCAAAAAATATGGTGTGGTGGGTCCAGAGTGGTGTGCTCTTAGAGTCCAAATGCTGGTCTTGACTAGCTAAGTTAATAAATGATGCATGATTATGAAATGAAAATCTGCTTCCCAAAGTGAATCACTCTGATTTTAAAACAGAAATGTCTGAGCCAGTTCAGCTGTGCTTTAACCCCTGTTGGATGCAGTCCTTAAAGCAGTGGCAGCTCTGCACCCCCAAAATACACACACCACTGGCCTTTTCCAGTCTGGGAGAGGAGGCTCTGGCTGTCACAGAGCCTCAGGGCTGTGTCCTTGGAACTTTGAAGCTTCTTCAGGTTTTGCTCATCCGCCAGCTGCACAGATGATGTTTTCTCCTGCATCACAGCCATCCAGAGCAACCTTTGGAGGGACAGGGGAAAATCTATGTGATACAACACAGAACAGGGGACATGGCTTGTTGGAGACAGCCAGGATACAAAAATCTGGCCTTGAGGCTTGAAGCAACAAGTGCTGTGACTGAATTTGAAGAAATTTCCACGTCGTTGAGACTGAGAGATTTGTGAACAATTTTATTTCAGCGTCTAGTGGGAGCAGAAATAACCTAAGGGCATTTTAAGTGGGCTCTCTGGTCCTAAGAGCGACCATTTCTTGTTTAGGGTACCTCAGGCTTGGTCCATGCCAGCTGTAATGTCACTGGAGAAGCAAACGCAGTGAACTGTGTTGGGTTTTTATTAACAGCTCAAGGTAACACATTCTGGTGAGTGCAGTATTTCTGATTGGCATCTACTGGATGTAATCTCCAAAGGAGTTGTTTGCACCATTAAAATCAAGAAGTTTTGTGTGTGTGTGTAATCATTTTATAAGATCAGAGCCTACAGCTGGTCTTTGCATTATGTTGTAGCTGCATTTTTGAAGGATGTGTAATTTGTAATTTTTTTTGCAGCTCTTACTAGTAAATGCAAATTCTGCTCAAGGGAATCTGGTCTTTATCTGAGGTAGAACTGAACTTCTCAGTACAGAAGCACATGTTGAAATGGCATAAATAATTTTGTGAAGTATTCAGTAAAAAGTTTTTCTTTCATTTTTATGGAGTTTGGTTTTATTTTCTTTTAAATTTTTTCTTTTAACACTTTAAACACTGCTGCAGATCCTGGGTTCCAGCAATTGTAATCCTCTGTGTTCAAGACTCTGCTTTGCTGCAATAGTTTTTTAAAAGTTACGTGTATTGGTTATTTTTGCTGACCTTGCAGTCCACTAGGAAATGCTCATATGAGCAGAAATAATTCAGATGACAGAATCTGTACATGTACCAGACCCAAAAGTCTGTTGAATAGGAAATTTAGAGCCTCTGCAGAACTTTTATGTGAAATGTGTCATAGGAATCTCTTGAAGTCATTACAGCTGGCTTAGCTACTGAAATGATTTGTGCATGTTTTGTGTCTTGTAGAACGATTAGGATGTTAGCTAGTGCTTTGAAGGTACAAGTACAGGGAAGTGTTTTGAAGAAGTAAAATCATGCAATTTGCATATAAAGAGGAAAATACTCTCTGCCATCTGAAAAATAAACTTGTGCCAGCTGTGTGGGGTGCAGTGTCACTGTTTGGTAGCAGAATTCAAAACCGCGGGGTACGTCTGGCTCCCTTCTCCACACCCCTTCCCTTCTCCCTCTCCCTACTCCACACCCCTTCCTTTTAAGTGCTCTTGAGTAGGCTGGATGCACTCTAACATAATTTAACTTGTCAGAGGCTTCTGATTATGTTTTATTTTTGCTTTTTTGGTGTTCTCACAAGTTCGGGTTTTTTTCTGCAGCATTTTTGTTTTCATGCAATTTCTTGTTTCTCAGAGGTTTTGTATTTTCCTGTATCATGTCAAGTTTGGCATCTCAGTTAATACCAATTTATGTGACATCCAGTTTTCCATCAGTGAGAGCTTATTTGCAGTGTCAGTAAACTGAGGGGCAAACACTTTTGTTCTAGTGTGTGAATTGACCAATTTCAGTCTCTGCTGTCGAAGGGGTTTATGATCACTAAATGTTTTCTATTCAGGTATCAAGTGTTTTAATAGGGCAGTGAATGCCTGTACCACTGTGTATGGTGAAGAGATACTGCTCTGTAACTCCATTCAAAACTGGCTGTCAGCTGCCTAAGCATAAAATACTCACTGTTTGTCGGGAGTGTTTGCTCCCGTGTTGTGCTGCTTCTGTGTGTGCAGTCCAGTGGCACTTGTACTTGGGGTCAGTATTGCAGAGCATTTCCTGGGGAATGAGAAGAGTTTTCCGAACACAAGTACAAATCACTTAGTTCTTTTGAAGCTGATCCCATCATGCTGGAATGGACACTTCAGATAAAAAAGACTTACCAAGAGGCTGGGAGATATTTGGAGGAATAACCTTTGAAAAAACCCTGAATTCATATTTAATGCTTTTACAGTCTTTTGTACTTGAAAATATGTGTATGACATTAAGCTGGGATTCTGTGAAAGAAAAAAACCAAAATAAGTATTTTTCTTCCATTTTATTTATAGGTACTAAATGAAGCAGTGGGTGCACTGATGTATCACACTATAACTTTAACTCGAGAAGACCTGGAGAAATTCAAAGCACTTCGAATAATTGTCCGAATTGGCAGTGGTTTTGATAATATTGACATCAAATCTGCTGGAGATTTAGGTATGGCTATTCCAGACTTTATTTTGCATCTTATACTTACCTCCAGAAATCTGATAGCATCTAAATCTTTGTATTAATATTTTCTGTGTATTGCATACAAGCATCATATGAAAGCTGTATAATTTTCTCATCAGAGTACAAAACTCATTATGGAGATACTAGCATTAGTTAATTAAGTGATAATATTAACAGCTTTGTGGCAGGATGACAATCCACCTGCTCAACATAAACCGAAGGAGTAAGGCCATAATTTTTCATCTCTTTCTTTTTTACCCCAATTGTATATTTTAACTACTACTGCTGTAATCCAATTACAAGATATAATTCCATCAGTGTAGCATACTACTTCTGTTTGAATAAAAAATGAGGTCGTTATCAACTGTCTGAGACTTATTTACGATGCATGAGATTTCATACTAAAGCACTCCATAAAATAGAAATACCGATTTTATAGGAGCATCACTTGTTGCTGTTTCAGAATAAATTCAGCTGCTGGAACTTTGAAGAGATGGTGCTTAATGTTTCACTGTAAAAAAAGCAACAAATCCGATCTGTACTTTTTTTACTTTAGGTTAAACTATCTCCTACCTGTAATATAAAGGCCAACCTACCACTTGTGGTAAACATTCTGTTTCTTTCCAAGATTGTGGAGACCAAGTATGTTTCCCATTATGCTCTGGGAAGATCTTGAAAACATTTATTTCAGTGTGGCAGTGCTTAGTCCTAGCATTAGCCTCACTGATGTAGTGAGGAACTGTAGTGTGGTCTATTTATCAGCCAATGACAGTAAAATACTCAACTTTTGTAAAAGTGGCAGAGCCTTAACCACTCCTTGCTGAGTTTTATAAAGAACAGGTCAGAGCTGAAATGTGCAGGGCTGTGTTCTGCGTGCTTTAACTGGTGCCACAGTCAGATACGTGTTGTGAGCCTCAGGAAACCTGTGTGTGTGTAGAGATTGGCCTGGGGTTAATTCCTAGATCAAAAGCCAAAATATAGGTGCAGATCAAAGGCTCTGACCAATCAGGAGCCCAAATTGTGGAGAAAATCCCTGATAACAGGAAGAGCTTTGTAGGTTTGCTGGCTGTTTCTTCTGCAGGTCTCTCTGCTGGATTGTAACCCAAGTTATAATTTAAGTGCAGCCACATAATTCTTCAAGCTAGAGTACAGCAGATTTGGGAAATTCTTGTTCATATGAAATGCTGAATGGCCACATTCCTCATCACTCAGTTCCTATTTTGTGATTAGACTGAGTTATAAAGTTAGGGTCCAACCTGTTTGTGTATCCCTTAATTTACAAAATACTATTGTCTACTCTGTTAAAAGCCAGTAAATGCTGGAAAGATTACAGTGTAAAGTCTCTGATTTTAATATTAAGTTCGGGTGACATGGCTGGAACGAAATATTACTGAGACAAAGAGGCTTCCATTTGTTGAATTAGTGTAAGTAATACAGATCTGAAGGAGGTGTTGTGAGAGTGATCTGCTCTTTTTATAAAGCTTTGATTTGCATCTGAAATGTAGATTTAGACCAGAGTCTGACATAGTCCTGAACTTCAGTAGTAACTTCTTGAGTTATTTTTTATAGAGCTGGCACATGGGGTTGTTACCAGCTTTTCCTATTAAGCATTATTTTATATTAGCACTTCTATTCTTCTTACAAAGCATGAAAATACATGTTTTTTGGATGAAACATGCTTTTTCTCCACTTAATTAATAGTTGACTAGAAAATACATACAAGTTGGGGGTGTAACTGGATGCAAGTGAAGTAGGAGCCCAGGTAATGCCTGTTGCCTCCTCCATTTTTCAGCACTGAACCTGTGCACAAAATCACTGAAAGCAGTGGGAAAAGGGAAGGGAGCATTGATCGATGGATATGACATGAGTGTGCTGTCTTTTCCCATGTGAAATGTCTCTTCATTTCCTTGCCTCTCTTGCTGCTTTTTGTGGTTCACTGTGTCTCTGCCTTTCAAAAATGAGCTGCTTTTAAAGTTGAAGAAAAATAGGGAAAAATAAATTCCTGCTGTTTAGAAGAGAAATTATCTGACTTTTGTTCCCTCAGTTTCCTAAGGAAACCTATTAGAAGAGGAAGGTATATTATTTCTCTTCCCAAATACATAATGTAATTCTTTAAGCTCCTTTTAAAGCCTAATTTTGTTGATGGCAGCTATTAGGAGACACATTTATTAAATTTACATTGCCATCTAAAACCTGCATTGTTGTTCCATGAAAAAGACTTTTTTTGTATAAACAAATGCAGGTGTTTAATGTGAGGTATTTAGAGGGATGTTGTTTTTCGGTCTTTCACCTCTCCTTTACTGTCGAGGTTTTTTCCCCATTTTTAAAAATGGTGAATTTCTTTCTACTGTTGACGTTAGCAGGATGCCAAGGTTAATATTCCAGCAAATGATGCTGGTATATCTTCTTGTAAGTCTTAAGGGCAGTGACTCAGCAGACAGGCTTATCTCTACAGCAGAGGAAAGAAAAATAGTTCTGTAAGTTCCTTGTGCTGGTTTTTAGTGATGTAGAGAAAACTGTAAAAAAGTACTGGACAGCAGAATCAAGGCATTTGAATGTAAAACATAATTAAATATAGTATAAGCTTATTCTTTGTCATATTACTATTGTTGCTGTTTTTGAAGAGACCGTTTCTTCTTCTTTGCTTTACAAGATACACTGGCATTAGCTGGGGACTTACTGAATATTTATGTAAAAACCCAAACAGTGAAAACAGTTTTTGGTGTTTTTAGGATACAAAGCACTTTTTTTTTCCTTCTCCACCATGAAATGATACTGTGTGCTGTTTGTTGTCTCAGTCAGCAGAACTGAGACAAAAACATTTATGGGAGTTGGTGATTAGAGAGAGAACATACAGTACATGGAAAGACTGTAAAGAGACAAGTCAAAAAGGACACAAAGTTTTTCAAGCAAACATTTTGCTTAAATGCTGTGTATTGAGTACTAGAAGGTAAAAAGCAGAATGGGATAACTTGCATGCAATTACAGTCACTTACTGCCTCATCTGTTTTTTGAAGTAAGGCTTGTTGTCAATCTTGAATCTCTCCACCTTCCACAGTTTTCTGTGGAAATCTGTAACACTTTAAGCTGCTTGATATTAAGCTTGTTGTAACTGGTAACTTTTCAGCTGTTAGGAATATGGACTTATTGGCATTATCTTTGCATGCCATGCAGAAGCAGATTTTGCATTTTCCTATTGACAATTAGGTGGATTCCCTTTAATATGGGGGACCAGGAAAGGCCTGGGGTTTTGTCTGTTGTAATTCTGAAAACCTCTGTGCAACGTGTACGAGATTGTCCTTCCCTGTATCATAATTACCTTTACATGATTTGGAATTACTAACAGTCATCCTGTGAGGACTTCATAAGAGTTCCTGTCATTATAAATTATTTTATCCTTTTTGTAACTTGCATAGATAGCTTTTGGGAGAGTATTTGCTCAGTGGTGGAAAACTAACCCATACAATTAAACCTAAACCATAATCATTGACCACACGGTTGAGAGCAAGGCAGATTTCTCTTTGCTGTTCAAAACACCAAGCTCAGTGGAAATGTAAAATGCTTACCAAGACTCATGTTCTAAGCTCTCTGACATCTTCAGTGCTTTCCTTTTGTGGTTTCAGTGGCCTGTTTACTGTCTGCCTTAGTTTGCCGTAGATAAAAACATGGTTATTAGTAACAAATAGTCAGAGAAATAAGTTGGCACTAGTATGTCAGGTATTCTGCCTGCCATTACAGTCAGAAACTTAGTATTTTTGCAATACATGTTGAAATATGTGTAATTTTTAACATCATGCTCCTGTATGGCTGTTAAATGGGAAAAAGTAAATATTTGGCAACTGGCATCCTCTCCCCTCCGCTTGCAGGGATCGCCGTGTGTAACGTGCCAGCCGCCTCCGTAGAGGAAACAGCAGATTCCACCATGTGCCACATCCTGAACCTGTACAGGAGAACCACCTGGCTGCACCAGGCCCTGCGGGAAGGCACGAGGGTACAGAGCGTCGAACAGATTCGGGAAGTGGCCTCTGGAGCTGCCCGGATCAGAGGGGAGACCTTGGGCATTATTGGATTAGGTACGTTGTCTTCATACGTGGTTTCATGCTGTCCATTGCTTAAAAAAAAAAGTGAAGATTTGAGCTATAAAAATGGAACATTTGTTCACTCCATGTCAATTCTTGATGATTATATAACTCAAATGTTTTCCCTTTAGATGCAATAATTTTCCTCAGAAAACTTATTTTATTGCTGATATTCTCTCAGTTCTTTGAGTTGCTGTACGTCCATGTGTTGCCATGTTGCCTGCTGTCAGGCACACGGGTTGTAAGAGGAGACATCATCACTTCCCTTTTCCAGGACAAGGATCCTGCTACTTCAGCCCAGTTACATGTGTATGTTTTATCTCTTACCAGTTACCACACCTGATTTTGTTTGGACTTTTTTCCTTTTACCATTTTTTTACATAACTAAAAATTCGTTGCTGCAGTAACATCCTGCAGAGCAATTATTTCTTGCATTTGATTGAGCTGGATCTGAAACTGTATTTCAACTCCAATGAGAGGAAGAATATATTCAAGAAAGTTTGAGATGTTTCCAGACTTAATAAAATCACCTACTTACCTCTTTGAGTGACCCTAAATGTTTTTCAGCATCCAACAGATGGACAGGCTTGCTTGAGATGAATTAATTACTGTTACACCAGTAGAGAAGAAAAACAAGCAAGTCAGTTTCTATATAAAAATTATTCAGTCATGTGCTGGTCTTACTCAGATCTGATAGACTGTGGATGTAATTGCTGTGCTATTCATCCATAGGATTTAATAATACGATTTTGACAGCAAACTATCATATTTAAATGACTGCTCCAGTTACACATTGCTGTCAAATAACTCAAGCCACGAACTCTTACTTTTGGAAGCTGAAAATAGTCTGGTGTTACATAGTACTCATTTAAATAAGCATGCAGTACACCAGAACCATCTTCACAATCAAAGAATTGACTTTAAAATATGACTTCCAAGAAGTTAGTCATGAAGCTGCTTTCTCAGAACTATAGTCATGTAATTATGCATCTCATTTAAACACGCAATGATTATTGTGCTCACAGTCACAGCATGTGTACGTAAATAATGGTTGCCTGCAGTGTTTCCAAAATGGAAATGCATACCTGGTTTTTGAAACTTAAGCTTTGGCTCACACGCAGTGTGCACATTTGCTGGAGATATCAGTACTGCTGTCATTCACTTCGGTGTTTTTACTGAACAAATTCAGACTTGAGATCAGAAAGAAAAAGTCTTTCATCATTGACTCCTTAAATGAGTTTTGTTGGTTTTGTTCTCAATGACGGAAAAGTATAGAAGAACGAATGGATAATCAGGTTGCCAGTATGTGTATAAAGCTTTACAGAATGCTAGGTTTTGGTTTTAGTTTTAAAAAGCAAGGCTTTTGTGTGCATGTTATACTAAAAAAGCTAGTAAAATCTGATTTTTTAAGGGTACACATCTGTTGCAGTTATTGACCAGTCATTATCTCTAGCCTTTTGTTGTTCCTATATATTTCCTACCATGGAATATTCAGAATTTCAAGGTATACTAAATTGTAAAGTCACTTTTGAAAACTTCCACTTATCCTTCTTGTGCATGCATAGGCACAAGACTGATGCTGACCTGTTCTAACAAACACCTATGAATCTATGTATTAATGAAGAGTAAAAATGTAGACTTAGAAGATTTGCCAGAATTTCTGTGTGAGCACTTCAGGCACTTCAGTCTGTGATGTGCACCCTTTTCTAGTACAGACCACTGTAAGAGGCTACTTGTCTTGAGTTTCAGACTCAAAAATGTATTTACAACCAAAGACCGTTGTCCTTAAGTTGTGTTCCTTCACTAGTGGCCTCTCCCCACATCTGGAGTTTTGCCTCAGTTTATTATTTACACGTCTGTGTCAGAAGTGATGATCCACCCAGATGCTATGAAGTGAATGTATTACACACAAAATAAACAGTTCTCATCATCTGTTGCTAAGCTCTTTCCTCTGTTTCTGTGTGGTGTCTCAGTGTCTGTCCTTTGTCATTAACGTGTGTCTGAGATCATCTCCTCTCAACCACGACTATGTTTCTCTATTCTTGTCTTAAAAGTTGTGGTCTCTTCAGCAGTGGGTTGCTTAAATTTCACTTTGCTTCTGCAACAGCTATCTGCAGACCTTATTAACATCTGTTCCTGGGCCTTTCTCTAGTTTTGCCAAAGAGAAACTCCCTACCTCTTGCCTATCTCTGTGCTGGGGAATGACTATGTCTCCAAAGTTTCAGCTACTCACTTCCTTATCCGCTGATCTAGCCAAGTTTCGTGACTCACTTGCCTTCTTTCCATCACCCACACTCTCTTCTCTTTGCTTCCTCTCATGCATATTCCTGCTTTGACACTTGGTCTGTCCTGCTTAATCCTATTGCTCTGTGTTCTTCCTTTAAAGTTAACTCCATCTCTCATCCTCTGCTTGTATTGAGCTTGAAGATAAGCAGAGACTCAACCACATAATGCCTCCTTCCTGTGCTAGTTGGATCCCATCCGTCATTGCTGTGTTGTTTGGTTAGCCCCTGAGCTCCTTAGGGCACAGCCCGTGCCTCTTTCAGTCTTTGTGAAGTGTCTGATTCTTTGAGCCTTACATAAATAATAATATCACATCATTAAACAACTGTCTTTGTCACTTTTAATCTTTATTATTATCCAGTGTCCTATATTTCAAGTGATGCATCAGAAGTGTGGATAATAAGCCTTGCATTTAAAAAAAAAAAGGCAAAAAGCTACCTTTTCGCCTTGTATCTAGAAATGTAGGGGTTTGTGGCTCTTTTTAAGGAAGAATATTTGTGAGTAGCAGCATGTAAGTCCTTGGATAAATAGACATCTGGCCCTGGTTGTGCTCTAATGATAATTTTACAGCAGTGAAGTCACACTCCCTTTCCCTTCTTTCTCAGTGAGAAATGCTGATGACTAATGACTAATGCATCCTCACCCAAGAAAGGTGAAATTCTTCCAAATAAATGTCTCCATATCACAGTGAATGTCATCACTGAGTTTGTCTTTCCTCACCTGCTCTATTCTCTCAACAGTTCCACTGCCCTACCTAGATGCTTGGCCAAATTACTAACCTGTGTTATAAGACGACAGCAAGGCTTAAGAGTTGGGTGGTATTACTCTGCAATAAATGATCTATTCTTAGCAGTCCTACTGGCTCTCTTAATGTGCTCAGCAGGAAATGTAACATAACAGCACTCTCCACATTTCAGAGTTCTCCAATAAGGAGGAAAAATTACCTATATTCTTCATTGCTGTTGCCCAGCCAGGGAAGAACTGCTAAGTGAAAGCACTTTTTCTTTCCGTGGAAGTCTTCAGGCAGGTCATCATCATTTCCGTGGTATCAAGGTCATTTTACAAAACTTCGTAATACCAGCATAGAATGAGTGTTCATTGCCCAAGGGCTGAGCAGGGTCCTTGACCTGCAGCTGCTGTACTGTCACACTCAGATCAGGTCATTGGCAGGGTCAAGGTCAGACACACATAAATTAGGACACTTGGGTTGGGGGGAGTTGGGACACTTGTGGGGGAGTGAATGGATGGTGTTGTTAACAGGAAACCTGGGTGTTTGAGTCTCTCTTCTGAAATGATGAATGGACCTTGCTAGAAGTTTGATTTCTAAAATATGTTTTTGTTGCTTTCTGGGGTTTTTTTTGCAATTGTATGCAGCATTTGTTTTCTGCATTCTTCTCACACTGTGGACCAAGAAATTAATTTAAGGTTTTGAGCTTAAGATTTTGCCCTCCCTGGAAACAGCCATGAACATTCATAACAATTTGATATGCTCTTAACATAGGGTTGTCCCAAAGGTGGGATATTGTCCTCAGTGTGTTGAGGTAGGTTTAGAACCACCCCTCATGTGCAGGAGAGTCTTATATAATAGCAGCTTTTCAGAAAAGGAAAAAAAGGTTGTAGTTTTGTGGTTGTTCTTCTTGTCAGATGGTAGGTTAAAAAGAAATTGGCATATTCCTTGGGTCCAGCAGTGCATTTGTTTAATGACTAAGATTAAATCCGAATTGTCAATTGCGGAAGAGTTTTATCCCATAAAATATTTGTAATAGGATAATTCTGCTTAGAAATAGAGATGTGATTCCCAGGTGCTTCTGAAGGAAACTTCTGTGCCCACTGAAGAAGGCTTTGATTTACTAGCCTGGGTAGGGTGGACAAAGAGTGTAGCTTTAACTGGAGAGGCTGTTGGTAAGAGTTTTTGCTGTAGTGAATCTCCGCAGGTATTACTGTTGCAAAGAGTGTAAAAAAAGAACAGATGACAGAATGTTGCATGTGAAGATGAATGGAGCTGGAGTAACAGTTACATGCTCCATTAAAAAAAAAAAACTAAAAATGTTTACAGTTGTGTGACTGATTCCTTGAGCTATGAACATGCCAAAATTTGGAAATAATATAGTGTTTGTGTTGAAAATGTTCTAATTAAAGTTTATAAACACACCTTGGAAAGCAAACAAACAACACGCATGCAAGTGTTGAAAGAAAGATTTTGAGGGGTATTCTAACCTGGTGTCCCCAAAGAAAAGCAGACAGCCCCTGTGAGACTGATATACTGTTTAATATTCCAAGCACATCTGTCACTAAGCACTGCAGAATTGCTGTGTTCACGTTAAGTGATCAACAAAAACCTTTTTTCCTGTGGCTTCTGAAGTTTATTCAAAGAGAAACTGAAAAGCAGAAGGAAATCCCTTCAAGCACAGTTGGAAAGATTTCCCTGGGTTTTCCCTGGGTTAATTTGATGGTTTTTTGAACTAACGTAGATGTTACCAAGGAAAACTTGTTGACTTTTTTTTTTCAAATGAGGCATTTTTATTACAATGTGTCAAGTGATGCTTTTGAAACAATTTTATCATGCAGTACTCTAACGTGAATATCTGGTCTGTGAGCTTCTAACTTGAAAAGTGTTCTAGTTTTCACTCTTCAAAATGCCTGTAACTCTTTCGACGTACTCAGGGGTTTTTCCCCTCTGTGTCTTACTGGCAGTGTAAAGGGAAGTACACACCTCCTGGTACATGTGTTAGGGAGTCATGCCCATACAGCAATTTTGGGGGCACAGCTCTGAAATACAACAGTAAGGAAAGTGGAACAGAAAAGCAAAGTTCGATGTGAATTCCAAGTGGGACTGTGCCCTTCTTAATTAGGTGCCATATGATGTACTGCGTTTATTTACCATTCAGGTAGCTGAATAAAATTTATTTTAAAGCCTTACATGAAAGGATTCTTACAGGCATTTTAATGCTGGAAGGATGTTATTCAAAATGTAAGAAAATGTCAGAAAGGAGACTCCATGTATTGAGAATGGTTGCGCTTCAGATTAAACAAATTATCTGTCATTGCATCCATTTTTGAGGATTAATTTTATAGCTTTTTATTAAAGCCAGCTGGTGTGACATGGGTAAGGATAAGCCCTTGGCAGGATGTGTTCACAGGCAGTGGTGTTTTGCCATAAACAGGCCCAGCAGGCAAGCCTTGCGTTACACAGATTATTGCAGATTACGTGACATCTTCTGGCATTTCAGATATCTGGTGACAAAAGGTGCAAACCTCCTGCTTTGTTTCAAGGCAGTGTGAAACAGTCCAGATGTACCATTTCTGATCTCAGTGCTGATTTCGAGTGGGATGGGAGATGCCTCTGTTTTCTGCGCTTCCAGTTGCTGTCCAAAGCGTTATGGTTTGATACAAGCATTCCCATTAGGAAGGAGGAGGCCACCTTACACCAGCTGCTTCACATCTGCTCTCATGGCGTGTTTATCTTGTTCTAGGGCGTGTTGGGCAAGCAGTAGCACTACGTGCCAAAGCCTTTGGCTTCAGTGTGATTTTCTATGACCCATACCTCTCAGATGGCATGGAGCGTGCTCTGGGACTGCAGCGGGTGAGCACTTTGCAGGACCTGCTGTTCCACAGTGACTGCGTTACCCTGCACTGCAACTTGAATGAACACAATCATCATCTTATTAATGACTTCACCATAAAGCAGGTAATAATCTCTGTGGGCACCCTCCACATCAGTGCTGGTTGCCAATTCTGTATAGCATTTATTTCTGTAAATAGGCAGATTCTCACTTGATAGAAATCTTTCTCTTTTGCTGCTCTAAGATCAAACAGGTCTATAATTGATTAGGAACTAGCTAGTTGCTTATGTATTACTGCTTTTACTGTCTTCTTGGCTCAGTAAAATTGCATTTGTGGAAATGATTTCCTCTTCTTAATATCTCTCAGATTTAATGAAGTGGCATTGATGTAAAAACACTTTTTCTGTCTCTTGTAGTAGCTACTTCCTTTACATGTGTGTTTTCAGGTAGCAACTCTGCCTTTCACTGTTGTCCCTCAGTTTGAGTTCCTTCGATGCAATTTAAGGATTATGACTAAATGGCTCCCCCCTGTGCTCACTCTTGATGCTCACAGAGCACTTAAGGGAGGGAGCTCGTTTACAGCATTGCGTTATTGGGAAAAATAATGTTTCTTGGAATTAGTACTAACCTTTCCCTAAAGTTGTAGGTAATATGTAAAATAATTTCAAAATCTGGGTGTAGTATCTACTCCATTATTGACAAATTTTATAATAGAAGCCAGACATTTAATGAACAAGTTTGACTCCAACTTCAGTGTAGGTAACAGCCAGAAGTAAACTACTGAGACATAAGAATGGAGGCAATGTACAGGAAAGAAGCCTTAAGACAGAATAGTTTATTTGGCTGTTCTTTGTATATATATAAATATATAGTGACTTTATATGTTGGTAACAATGACAGTAGCACTCTCTTGCAGTAAAATCATTGCTTGTCTTCTGAGAAATAGTTTGTACCTAATACTCTTGAACTTTAGAACTGAAGAACTTACTTGAACATGTTCCATCCACAGTCGTGTAGGGTCATGGCAGAAAACTGACAATGCAACACACTTCTTGATTTGAGAGTTTAGGGATTATGCAAATCCATCGCAACATAAAATCAGGATTTGGGATTTAAAACTAAAAAATTAAGAAGCTTCAAATGAAACCTCTAAGACACCAGAGCTCTGTCACCCTGCCTTGAACACTGTCTTTTGTTGTATGGCTGGGCATATTCAGTGGTTATCACATGGTGAGGTGTCTTTGCAAGCAGACATCTAGACCCAAAAAGCATCACACTGAATTCAGTGGGATCACTGAACACTGGTCACTCATACAGCAGTTGTGAAACCGGGGCCAGTTTATCACAGGAAGTTTTTGTGTGTAGTTGGAGAAATATGTTGAGCTTTGGAGAAGGCACAGTGCATTAATCAGAGAAGCAAAGAAAGGAAAACATGTTAAAACTGAGTAATACCATCTGAAATTAAATGCCTGTAATGAACTCTGCACCAGAAGTATTATGTAAGCATTTATCTTGATATTTGTTATCCATCATGATCAAAGCAAGGATTAATTAAAGTGTTAGATGATAGTTCTTGCTTTAGACAAGAGTTTGGGTGAAGCAGTCTGGATAGTAAAATGGATGTGAAACCCATGAAATTGTAACCTCTCTGACTGCTTAATTTGTGTAGAGCAAATTCTGATTTAGGCTGACAGATCTTTGAGTTGGCCTAGAATTTCTAGAGAGCACTGCATACCATTTTTGTCCAATATTGCATGCTCATGTAATAACCATTTCTTAAACAAAGGACTGAGAAGTATGGTGTATCTCATTTCACTGAAGTCTCACCCTGAATTTTGTTGAGTCTGAAATGACATAAACTTAAAATTTGGTATCTGTCTTCTCTTTAAGCAGCTTTTCTAGTGAATTAATCATTATTCTGTCTAGCCATCCTGTTTGTCCTTGTAAGTCCCAGAGTAGCTCAGAGAAGAGTTTCAGTGAACTTGTGGTATTCAGGTGCTCTTAAGAGACTGAGGTCATCTTTAGTTACACAGATTTGAGAAAAACCAGCAGTTTAAACACAATACTTTTATAAAGCAGCTCTGCTGGTTTAGTGTAGGTGAATTTAACAGACGTCAGCAGTTCCAGCTGTGAAGCTCTTTCAAGCTTCCACCCATTGTTAAGGATTATCTCCAGCTGCATCCACCCTGACAGTTTATCATGAGTCACGTAATTCATTCCCTCTAAAATGCATTTATGCAGACATGTTCTGTTTGATTTGAATGTGTCTTAGTGCTTGTTCTGGAGCTTCTTAAATAGTCCTAAAACGAAAACTCAAGCAAGGATGTTGGACAGATTGGACAGAAGATTTTAGCAGAGTTTACTTTAATTAAAATTTTCATGTCCTTCAGAGCACCTGTGAATACACCAAACTGTACTTACAACTCAAATTACCAGTTTGCCCAGAAATGGGAAGGTTATATGAGCTTTATGGTGTGTCTGCACAGCTGTGATTGGCTCTTGGGTGAGCCCACCTGTGCTGGTTTTGGTACAGTTCCCACAACTGACCACCACAACTGGAGATGCAGTGATTGTTCCCATAAGGAATGTCTTCTCGTTACCAGACCAGATTAAGATCCTGCCTCAGTTTCTCTGCTGTTCTGATTCCCAAGTTAAGCTGAGAGAAGCATCCTGTAGTTCTGCTCCTGTAAGTGGAGTTTGGTTTTGCTGTACAGACCAATGGATGGTTCTCCTGTAAGCCCAGGAGTCTGCAAATGGAGAGAGGCAGAGCCGCATTAAACCTAGAGAGTTGGCCAGTAAATATCGTGGGTTTTTTCTTTATAAAACACGGCAATCATGTCAACATTAATATTCCCTATGACCTTGTTTAAAAAAGAAAAAGCTGACTTTTATTCAAACCTCCTTGTTGTTAATGAATTTGGCATTTTGAATCAGTCTTTGAGCATTTACCTAAGGTTTAGTTTGATGTGTAGGTTTCATGAAGTTGAGCTGGTGTCAGAATCCTGGGTTTTGCTTATTTTTATGGTGAGAGACAGAGTCAGTACAAAATGAGATTTTCATTATTCATCTTCACCATGGTTCTTGCTCTTCATGCGCTTTCCTTCATGCACAGAGGTGTTTGAGGCATCTGTCAAAGATGAAATAGCAGGATGTTGTAATTTGTGTTTTTTTCAGTACCATTTCTCTTATTTAAACCGCCACTTTGTTTTCAAGTTGTGGATATATTATGGTGTAAATTCTTGTAGTTCTCCCCACACAGTGTCATCTATGATGCTAATTTGCACAGTGCACAGCACAGCTTCTCTCCTGGGCACACAGCATTCTCAACCAAATTCATTTTCATGCCTTTTAATTGAATAATAGAAGAATTCTTTAGACCTTTATTTGAAGAGTCTCACAGGGGAGGAGGAAGCTGAAGTAACAAAAATAAATAATACATACATCTACTGTGTTTTGGCAACTAAAGGGAAAAGTGTTTGAAAATCCAAAAGCATTGATTTTTCTGAAAAATTCATGTAGGCTTTTATTTGTGTGAAAGTTGAAAGCCACAAAATATGAATTTGTTTAAGAATGTGCTGTAGTTCCTGTCTCATGCAATTTCACAGTGAAATGAAAAGGCATAAAATGATCTGTCACTTTCATATGCACAGTTATATCTTTTGATCATGTTACTGCACAATATCTGAAACAACTGCTATTAAAAGACACTACTTACAAGAAACAAAAGGTTATTAAGTGCTGTGAAATAGCATTTTATGTTAGAAGCATCACATTTGGTGCTACTTTCCAATGGAAAGGGAAGACAACTGTTACAGTTTAAACCAACTGAATAGCCTTTGTTGTAATGGATGCTTCTTTGGAGTAAAAAATAATGCCACAACGATTTTATTTCATTTATTTTTATTTCATCATTCTTGTTTTTAACTTTCCCTAGATGAGACAAGGGGCTTTCCTGGTCAACACAGCTCGAGGTGGGTTAGTAGACGAAAAAGCACTTGCACAGGCCCTGAAGGAAGGAAGGATACGAGGGGCAGCCTTAGATGTACATGAGTCAGAACCATTCAGGTGCTTTTCCTTTTCTTTTCTTTTTATTTTGTTCACTTTCTTATTTTTAAGTCTTAGTGCATGATACAATCAACAGCAACAAGTAAACTGAGTTTTTCGTTCATTTGGTAGCTAAATATTCCTTAGCAAAGCAACATGAATCTGTGCAGCACTGCACTAATGCAAACTTGGATGGAGCTTGTGTATGTGATTAGAACTGAAAAAAGTGTCATCCAAGATTTAATTCCTTACAAAGAAAAAAAACCCAGTGGCTTTGTTTAGTAGAAATAGCAGGAACCTGAGTTCAAATCCTGGGCATGGCTTTGAGGGGAGTGCACCTTTGCCATCGATACAGCTCTGGAGGCAACTGATGTCTGAACAGAGTCTTTCAAAGGCAAAGAGTTTGGGATGTGCTGTGAGAAGTAACTGCTTTATGACACCTTTCTGAAGGAAAAGACATTGGTCCAGGTTGCCTGTGGAGGAAAGACGTAAGTGTAAGAGGTTGCAAAAAAAAGTTCAGGAAGGCTGTCAGAGTGCAGGTTTTGTTCTGTTTTAGCCTTTATCAGGGGGGTAGTAATTCCACTGTCAGTAGCAGGGCTGGTAGCACAAGCCTGAGTTTTTGAATGACTGACAAGTCCAGTGTTTTAGGCAGAAATGTACCACTCCCCTAAGTGGCATTGAGATATCAGCACTCCTAATCAAAATGAGCCTATTTCATATGTCCTTGAGTATTGAGAGCAGACTGCTGTCACTCAGTCCTTCCATGTGACAAACCTTTTTCAGGCTAGGCAGGGAAGAATGTTATTTTTAACTGGAACAATCCACATAAGTTTTTGAAGACAACAGAGATTCAGGAGCAGGTTGTAAAGACTGGAGAGAGGACAGTATGTCTCATCCCAGCTTGAGGGGGAAATAGAACCTTTGAAAAAACAGAATAACATGCTTTTAGTCAGAATTTTTATATCTACTGAGGCACAATGCCACACCAAATATTTAATTTTATTTATGCATACCCTCATTTACTCTTAAATGCAGTCATTACAGTGCAGTAGTGCTGTGCAAAACCAGAGTCTGACAGCTCAAGGGACTTTCAGCTCCATACATTCTTCCCAGTTCCTGTCTGGGATCTGCACAAGCATCCCATTGCACCTCTAGGAAGCCTCTTTTACTGCATGGAGATGCCATGTGCAGAGATTCAGTTGCAGGATTACAGCCACAATTTCCTTTGGCTCCAGTGCTGCATGTCTATCTGATCGCAGCATGCAACTCTTTATTCAAGAGTTTTGCCAGATATTTTGATGTTTATTGAACTACAGATGAAATCTATCATTTTATGAATTACAACCAGCTCTGAAAGCTTGCTTTTGTCTTAAAATATTTCCTCTCCTGTTACAGTTGACTGCAAGATTATTAAAACTGGAAATAATCAGGAGGAGCAAGTTTCCATTATTTTCAGTTTCTCTACTTTGTATCTGTGATAATATTTTTACACGGATTCATTGCTTTCCCTGAAAAACAATCCGTAAAGTAAATTTCCTTCTTTCTGTGGAGATTCTATAAAGGAATGGGAAAGAAAAAAGTACTTAAAAATAACAGAAAAAAACCCCCTGAATTATCAAAAAGCCATTGAGGCTGCTGGTAGACACACTTCTCACTTGGAAATAATTGTAGGATTTGTTTTCTTTAAATTATTAAATGTCATACTGACAGAAAGAGAAAAGCTTTGTTGGGTAATGCAGTAAAAGTAAAAATGTGATGAACTGGACAAATGGAATGGCATCCTAAATTAATTTGGGTTTTCCTTTATGCATTTCTGCCCCAGAACTGGAGTGGCAGTGGCTGTAGTTACAGTAAGTGCATTGGACAGAAGCTAATGTTGCTGCTATACTTAAGTTCTACCCTTTGAGTCTATAAAAAGTGATTATAGCTTATTTATACCATGAATAGTACATTAAATTAACGGACTGAATTATAAACTAAATAATAGAAATGCAGTTCTTTTCTGTTGTAGAAGTTGATCTGTGTATGTACAAATCCATGTGGATTCCTCACCATGCTTTCCCCTTGCCCCCCAATATTTTTTGGTCATTTGATCTTGTTTTAAATTTTCATTTAGCTTTAGTCAGGGCCCCTTGAAGGATGCACCAAACCTGATCTGTACCCCACATGCAGCCTGGTATAGTGAACAAGCCTCAATTGAGATGCGGGAGGAAGCAGCACGAGAGATCCGAAGGGCGATCACAGGTACTGACTCACGTTATTATTAGCTCCTTCGCTGTGTAGTTCTTTTTAAGAAACCTATTTCTTCAGTCTTGAAAGATGCTGAAAAGAAGCAGCCTTGTGTTTTGTTTCTAATATTTGGAACACAGAAATCAGCAAATGCCACTAAGTCTGTTCTCAGAATTGGAACAAGTAATTTTGGAGGTTCTTTGCAATTGCAAAGGGAAGGTGGGCACACTGCAAAGTAAGTACTTTTTTCATGTAAGAGAAATGTATTTAAATGTGAAAAATGTGCTACATTTTTCCTTTGTTGCATATAACTATTACCTGTATGATGGGTTTGGCTGCAAGTCTTCCTGATATTGCTGGTATCTTCCTTAGCTTTTCCTAGATGCTCCCTTATACTTGTGATGAGCACTTCTTTATGTAAAGTTTCAGTATTTTGTTGGGAAGTTACTGTATTTTAGATGTTCCCCTCTTTAAAACCTTGCTAAAGGAGTCTGGCATTTTAAAGGGCAGAGTGTCTTTGTTATATAACTGCCATGTAATTGTAAACTGCTCACATAAGAGAAAACAGTTACATCTCGAACATGCACTGCTAGTAAATAAAATGAGAGGACTGAGCCATTTGGCATGGGTTTGAATCCCTTGTAGCTTAAATAAAAGGAAGGATTTTCATACTGGAAAATGATTCATTAAGCACTAATGTTTTCTCTTTAGTTGGACTTTGCTGTGTCCCCCTTGGCGATATCGTCTGAATGCTCTGCAGACATGCAGGGCCATCTGTGTCACCTTGAGAGTAGTTCAGTGCCAACACATTGCTCTGTTACACAAAAAGCACTGGCAGTAGCCTTCCCTCTGGCTTGTGCCTAGAGAGGCCAGGCAATTTAGTTTCATTTATAGCCTGTGCAGAAAGAGGATTCTCTTCTGGATGCTAATTAAAGGCACCTCTTCAACTCCTGATCTGAATTGTCCTTTACTGGACAATTTCCCTCTGTTTTAGAGGTGACCTGAAGAGCCTGACCATCCTTTTGCTGGAATTGGTCCTTGTGGCAGTACTCCAGAACTCCAGTGGTACATTTGTTTGTAAGGGTGTTCAATAACTCTTGCCTGCTCCCAGATAGCTCTGGAAGAGATTGCACAAACCAGCATCTGATACCCGTGTGGGGGAGGATTGATGTGTAAATCAGCATTAATAGGCTGTGGTCTGAAAACTAAAAAAGAGCAAGCTATCCAGAGCTAGTTTTATGTTAAATTTGTGCAGTAGCCCAAGCATATGTGCCTAGGAAGGCAGACCTACAGTTCCTTCAAGTGTGTGATGCTGCTCTCAGCTATCTGGATCATTGATTGGTATCAAAGCTGTCAGCACTTCAAGCATTTGCATATGGTTTTTAGTAAGATCAAACTGAGACCAGCGTTAAGGAGGTGGGAATGACATTGAATTGCAGTGAAACAAATGTAGGAAAGATACAGGAAATGTGGGATAAAGCTGGATATATGAAAACCATAGGGGAGCACAAAGAAGAGGGGGTGTAGAGAGGGAGAATAATTGGAAAAAGGTGTGCAGTGTAGCAATGAAGGCTGTGACTGCTATCTGACAATAAAAATGTTAAGTGTTTCTGCTGTTGCTTAAAAGTCAATGATGTTGTGATGTGTAAAATAGAAGTAATCACCAGAGATTAAATACCTTGAAATATATTTTTAAACTTGAAAGCATTCCAAGTATGAAGTAAAGAGGAATGGGAGTAAGAGGAAGGCAAATAAGGCAAGTGAAAAGTTCATTATAAGTTTAAAATAAAAAAATAAATACGGGGTTTTGAGGGGAGACTAACAGAACATGCCTACAGAAGTTTGCAAAATGAAGGAGTGGGGCAAAGAGGAAGGCAGGATTGAGGAAGATAAACATCAGAAGAAGAAAGATACTGTTTGAATTTGTGGACAGTTCTGGCAGAAGTTTAGATGGATGTATATTACAGCTACATTTCGAAGAGGATTCCTAGATGGTTGGAATTCACCCGTGATGGGGCATGTACCTCACCTCTTTCAGTCCTGAGCTAAAAGCCCTTTCAGCTTGTGCACAGGAGACATGACAGGTTTAGGAACATCAGCTCAAATCATGGAGTAACACCTGTTTGGTGGTATACACTGCACAAAAAGCAGTTTTGTGGAAAGGCTTTTTTACAGCCCTATTGTGGCCAGGCTGATGGATAGAAAGAGCAGGCAGAGATGGTAAAGTCCTTAATCAAATTTCCAGTAGGAAGCTGGAGACAAAAGGCTGAATTCTTTAGTGATGGAACATGGTTGTTTTTTGAAAGGGTTTCTGGAGTACCATTGCCAGCAGTGGCAGGGCTGGACTCAAAATTACCTTTTTCTATCCCTCTATGTGTAAGTGCACTGTAAGATTGAACTTGAGTGAAGACACATTAAACCAGATGTCAGAAAAAACACATGCTCCAATTGATCTGTCTCCTGTTAAAATAGGTGGAAACATTCCTATTGCTATGAAGAAAATCTGTGTTGGATCTGCTCATGTCATTTGTCGCAGGGCTGGAGATAGTTCTGCAGAAGACAGTCACAGGCTTGTCCAGTATGTGCTGAATCAGGTTGACAGATTTTCCAGTCTTAAAACTTCAGCTGTACTTCAGACGTTGAGGAAAGGTTTTGAAGAAAGGAAATTCTGGTGTATTTTCATTTTATGTAGGAATGAAAGGCACAGCTGAGGATTAATACATTGCAATAAATAAAAGTGAAGAGCAATTTAGATAAAGAAGGGAAGGATCAGGAGGACAGGGAATAGGTGTTGGTCATATTCAGGTTTATGGCACAATTCCATTCAGAATTCTATATTTTTCATTAAGTGTTTTTAATTGCTGTGACAGGTGGAAGGAAAAGGAGGACAGTGATGTTAAGGATAGAAAGCAGGAAGCTAAATTACTGAATTTGATTGGTAGCTATGCTCTATATCCAAATTACAGCTTCTTGGAAAGATGAATCTTAGTGATTTTGGTTTTACTGAGACCCTTCATACAAGAGATAAAGAGAGACGGGGAAATCGAAATTAAGCAGAGCATTTCAGCCATTATTGCTTAAGTCCCAGGCAAAAGGCTACAGCGAGGATCAGAAACAAGTTCTTAGTGTCATTTTATGTATTGATTTAAATACACAAATATTTATAAGTATTTTTAACATAGATATACTAAGAGTATAAGGCACACAATTTTTAGACATTTTTATTTCCTCTTCCTCATTTCATCTTAGGTCGTATTCCAGACAGTCTGAAAAACTGTGTTAACAAAGATCACTTGACTGCAGCTACACATTGGGCCAGCATGGACCCTGGAGTTGTTCATCCAGAGCTTAATGGTGCTGCATACAGGTAAGTGGCTGAAGAGGTAGAAGAAATACCTCCATAATTCAGTGTAGGTGTTCAAGAGCAGATAAAAGACCTTCCTATTAATGAGTGAAGTGCTTTTGGATTACATATCAGCTACACAGTTTTTGTAATCGTGTTCAGGAGAATAAACTTGTTTTGCTAGTCATGCTGTGTCTAACTATGAATTCTTTTAAAGTATTTTTTGGTTGGGTTAGTATGTTGGAAATATACATTTGTTTATATATTCAAATAAAACAATTCTGGTCATCTCCAGTGTTGTAGTGGAAATTTTATGTTCCTCTGCTGAAGGTAATGATGCAGCTGTAGGTTACAGAAAGACTCAGAAATATACTTATGTTGTTTTGAGGCCTCCAGACACGAGAGAGAACAAGTAACTCAGTATTGAAAACAGTGGCACAGCCTGTGGTGATTATGAAAATATGTTTAAAATAGCTTTTTCTAAATAATGTGTTTAATTTTTAAGCAGAAACATTTGAGAGACTTGATCTATGTATTCTCAGTCAACTGTGAAAGCAGGTCTTAATAATTAATAGAAGGGGGCAGGTTTTTTACATCTAATATGCACATTCCATAGTTATTTTGTTTGCTTGAGAGTCTTTCTTTGTCCCTATATCCCTGTTCTAGCAGCAGATTTTTCCTAGTAGCCAGCTTCAGACAATTTTTATTTATGAAAAACACCTGCAGTTTTTGTATTTTCCAGTGTGATATTTACACATAAGTAGGATGAAAGTGGCAGAAAGCTACAAATGCCTGCTTCCCTCAATGCCTTGAGGAAAGGGACAATGCAGTCCTCTCACTATTTTGTCATACTTCTTAATCCTTGCACTGTCCTTCTTATACATCTGCTTGCCCTTTGTCCTTCTTTAGGAGGGCTCCCCATACTTTTAACAGAGGGGGCATTCCTGGTTTTGTGTAACTGCACATGGGAACCCAGCGGTGCCCTGCTGAGGAGTGAGGCAAAGTTATCCTGTCCCAATGGCTTGGAACAGTCTCATCAGAAGGTGATGGAGGGGTGTCAGGGATGAGTGTCACCACCCTCTGCCACAATCTCTTCATCAGGAGCCATAAGTGCACCAGGGGAAAAGAATAACTTGGATTTGGTGATCACGTCACTTGAAGATGTTTATTTCTAGAAGTATTCTCAAAGCCCTAAATATCTAAGAGGGATGTTTTTATTTGCCTAAATAAGAAGCTCAAGCACATGTGTTCTCCTCCACAAAGCATCTGGTTTCATGGACTTCAGTTTGGAGTAGTGAGGGTATGGCTGAATGTAATTGGGGCTTAAAGGCAGGTGTTGCTGGACAGGAGGTAATAACTCCAACCCTGTCACAGCATTTAAGAACAGGGGTCCATGCCCAAATAAAATGCAGCTTTTTGTTCTCATTTTGGGGGTCACAAGTCCAGCAGAAGCAGGCTTTGCAGCCAGAAATTAATTTTAACTTAGGAATGTTGGGGAGTTAATGATTTACAAGGTAAAGACCATATGTATTCCATTTAAGCAGGATAAATACAGAGCTGAGTGGCTTTTTAAGACATTGTTTCAGACAGTTTTCTCAATAAAGAGAACTAACTGTAAAATTCTGATCTAATTATTTTCAAATGCAAAATAAAACTACTTTTGGGAGTTTTGAGGCAGGAGTTAATAGCTATACAATAAATATTAAAAGCTTTTTGGAGGGGCAGTAGAATAGTGTTTGAATGTGGGTGAAGGCAGTTACTATGTGAAGTGCAAAATATGCATCACTTGAAGCTCAGGTTTTATGAAGAAATTGGTTTCTATAGCAGTGTTTGCTGATGCTTAATTCCTGCCTGGTTTAAGTGGAGCATTTGAATTGATTGTTAAACCAAATTTTTCCATCTTTTCTTTGCAATCCAAGATTATGTTGAGCTAAGTGAGTTCTGGAGTCTTTCACAGACAGTATGATGTTTCAGATGTGCTAATAACTGTATCATACTCATGTAATTGCATTAGAAGATAAGACCTGGGATAATAATTTATATGTTAAAATATGCAAATATCTCTTTTGGTGAACTAAAAGTAACGAGGCTGTTTTAGTCTGGATATATAATTCACTTGTATTTTGATGTAGGACAGAAATCTCAAATTATCAGCTATTATCACAAGCCAAGAACATTGAGCATTACTCAGCAGAATGTATCATCTGGATCATCTGAGTATCATCATATTCTGGGGAAAACAAAACCATTTACTATGCAAAGTGCAACACACCCAATCAACACTAAAGGTCATGCAAACAGGACCTATCCCATGAGTAAAGATCAGCAATACTCTTGAGAAGGAAATATTTGTAGTGGTCTTGGTGAAGCAGCACAACCTACCCTGGCCTTGTGTTACCGCCATGTATTTGTTACCGAGCTGCCTGTGAAATAACCTTACCCTGCCACTCCCTGTGTCACAGAGCAGGCAGGGCATAGGCACAGAGAAATCTAACAGCCAGTAACAGTGATTGTACAATTTATAGACATTTCCACACATCTTCCTGCCTCCTGACAGGTAGAAGATAAGGCTGGATATGGCTCTGAGCAACCTGGTCTAGTGAAAGGTGTCCCTGCCTGTGGCAGGGATTTGGAACAACATGGTCTTTAAGGTCCCTTTCATCTCAAACCATTCCGTGATTCTGTGAATACCTAAGTACTGAAGAGGTACTTGGATGAGAATAACTGGATGTTGGTAATGAGAATAGCTGGATATTGGTAATTCAAGGAGTTATTTCATGTTGAAGTACTTCACTGGTGATTTTCAGACTCAGTGCATGATAACAGAGTGCACTTACAAGTATAACCTCTTCTAGGACAGTCTCAGTTTCTTGAACAGAGCTTAACATAGTGAGTTCAAGGTGCTTCTGCAGTTTAAAAGATAGATGAGATTAAAGTAGAAATTAAAGTTGCCCATCTGTTGTAATTAAGACAGCTACTGTATTTTCCCTCCTAATTTAAGACTGTGGGGAGGGGAAGGGATGAAAGAGTACAAATTAACAGAAGAGGTATAGCTGATTGCTCACTTCTGCTTTCATAAAATATTTAGTTCAGTGGACATTTTACCTGGAAAGCATTCAACTTACTGCTGCCAGAAGAGGAAGACGGATAGGAACTTCATGAAATGCTGGAGAGGATGTATTTGCTGGTTAAGAATAAAAAAAGTGGAAAGAGTAGAAAAGCAATAAATAGCAGCAAAAGGGAAAGTTATATAGAATAGACAGGCACATGGGTAGCGACTTGAGTGTATGTGCCCTTTCAGAGACAGGATTTGAGCAACAATGATGATTAAATTAAAAAGGGACAAAAATTACAAAAAGAGGATTGCAAAGCAGGGTTAGGAGTTGTCAAGTAAAATACAGTTTCTGTGGAACAGTATGTTATCTGTACATTAGCTGCTGCTACTGTGTAGCTTTAGGACAAGAAAAACAGTAGAAGGGCCTCTGGATTACTAAAAGTATAGGAAACCTGTACCTGAGGTGAGGTGATGGCAGGTAGAATCCCGGTGGTTATGGCTTGGTGTCCAAGGGGAATGTCCTCATATACAGAAAGGATATTTGGAGTCAGTAGAATTACAGATGTGCAGTTTGAAATGTTTAATGTGCTCATAAGGTAACTCTTAGTGCTCCTGATTCAACATTGTCCATTTTCACGAGGAGAGGCTCTGGCTTTTCTTCCTGAGGAAAACACAGTTGCAGAAGTTGCTCTCTCCTTGACTTTTTTCCAGCTGTGGTTGATACTCAGGGAATACGTTATTAGAAAGTAAAGATTGTATGTTGAGAACAGATACAGTGTTGGACTTTTAAATGGAAATTTATGTCATGTTGTGTGTTTTGCAAGGCACCTAGAATAACAGATAAGCTGTCTCAAAATTAAATTTAAGTAAAACAATACCATCTGACAGTTTTCATAGGAATTGAAGTGAATTTGATTAATAAGATTCAAATGGAGTTACTGAAACAAGCAACTTATTCCATTAGCAACTGTAAATTAATTCTAAGGAACCTCTGTGGAGAGGGAATTAGCATAGGAGGCCTTGTAAATACATGTACAGTTGGGAACAAAGTTATCTGGGCTACAGGTGGTGTGATCTGTCACAGCCTCGTTACCCCCCCCAGATTACAGTCAGCGTTGATGTGTGTAGGAGCCCTTCCCAGCATGACCAGACCAGTTTATGGTGTCCCTGTTGTGCCTGTGCTGTATGACTCCTGCTGAACCCCTCTGGCTCAGTGTTTGCAAAAAGCACTTCCCATGATGTTTCTGTGGTGGAAGCAAAAGGAACAAGTCAATGTGCTTGCATCTAGCTTTTTTCTCCTGAGTCTTGTGTAAGTTCTGCACTAATTTTCTGCCAGTTTGAGGGAACTTGGGATGAGCAGCACTAACATATATTACCATGGAAAAGATGCAGAAATGGGGTGAAATTCCGATGCATTGAGCTCTGATGAGGAGAAAATCAACAGCAGAATAATGTGATACTTGAAAAAGCCTGACAAGACAAATGGCTTTTGTCCCTTGTAGTTCTAGGTAAATACTTGGGTAGCAAAAGCTGCAGTGAGTAGTAGTTTTGTGTGTTCAGGCTTTCAAATGAATAATGCTCTCACCAGGATGTTTGGTGGGCAGAGTACAGCAGGAGAGAATGAAGGAAATGGGGCATGAGTGTGCAGCTTTATGATGAGGAGGGGGGAGGCAAAGGGTCAGTGGTAAGTGGCCAGCATGACATAACTTGCAGTAGGTATTGAGCTATTTGACTAAAAAGAAAACATATTTTTATTAGATCTAGGTTAAGCTGTGTTTTATATACAGCACTGTGAAATACCAGTGTTTATCAATTACATCTGAACTTTGGGATTGGAACAATAGATTTGCAAGATGTTTTTAGCTTGATAACATCAGAGCCATCATAAAATTGACCTGAATCAGAGGGTGATTCTTTTGTTCAGTACATAAAATATTTAGGCGTCGGTGTTTGTCCAGATAGAGTAAGAAATCTTTAAACTATCCATAAATTTTGCGTTTGCATTTCTCTTTCTGAAGCACTTGTCCTTTGTGTAACTGGGACTGGTTCACCTTCAGACAAGTGCAGTGGCAAGTTTGATGCTGAAGAAGTTAGTCAGTTGCAATAGGCTTGAGTTTATCATCTTACAAGTGTGTGGGTGTGATGGCTTTTTGAGGGAGCTATCAGAAAGCTAAGACTGCAGAAATAGTTTAAAGAAATATTTTTTCAAACCTCAACAATGAAAATTTAAAATTTCTCCATGAGAATGAAAGAGAAAAAAACAATCCCCAAAGGTCAACTTGAGGAAAAGTTGTAGAGAACAGATATTGCACAGACCCAGCTGGAATTACTTCTTGTTGAGGTTGCACTTTGAGAGGAGCAGTAGTTTCAAGTTGTTTCCTTTGCTATGCTGTTATTCCTGCTATTAAATCTGAAGAAATAATCTGGCAAACTTGCATGTCTCATTTGGTTAAAATATAGCATCTCTTGCTTTATGTAGCAGCATCTGCGTGTGGCATTACACCTGGAGCTGAACTCCCTGTCTCTCTAACTGATCTGAAAACAAAGGAAGGAGGCAGGGTGGGCTCTCTGCTCAGTCACTTCCTGGTTTTTAATGTCTGCTCTCCTTTTCTCCTCCCAGCAGGTATCCCCCAGGCGTTGTAAGCGTGGCCTCCACTGGCATACCTGCAGCAGTAGAAGGAATAGTCCCCAACCCCATGTCTTTATCACACGGCCTCCCTGCTGTAGCCCACCCGCCCCATGCTCCTTCCCCCGGCCAAACTGTCAAACCAGAAGCTGATAGAGACCACCCGAGCGACCAATTGTAGCCTACAACAGCATTCCCATCATCGGAGACTTCAGCTGCAGCGCGTGGAAAACAACACAACACAAAGAAAAACCCTGGATTTTGATTAAAGGCAAAACCATGAACTTACAGGAGGAGACGATTACTCGTTTAGAAACTGGTCCAATATACAGTATAAAAGGAAAAGGTGGGAGACAAAAAGAAGATTTGGAAACATTTTTTTCCTCCGTATAAATTGTAGTTTGTCCCTGTCCAGTGGACTGATTCACTGTTTATGTGTCCTATGGGTTCTTTGTTAAGCAAGAGAAGTTAGTAGTTAATTATATCATGAATGTACTTGTCTGTGTACAGTTTCTAGAACATTAAAAAGGGTTTGTTTGCTTAGCTGTCAACAAGGAAAAACATAAGGGAGGCATTCAACAAACCAGTTTTGAGATTAAAAATCCTTTCTTTTATATTTTCAAACATGCCCAAAAATGAGGCAGTTGGCAAACTTCTCAGGACAATGAATTTTTCCCATTTTTCTTTCTACGCCACACAGTGCATTGTTTTTTCTACCTGCTTGTCTTATTTTTTAGAATAATTTAGTAAACAAAAGAAAAACAGTTTCTCCTAATTTTGGCATGAATTCCCTTATTTCAAAAAGAAGACAACCTTGCAAAGAGATTTTGAGGAAAACAAAAAGGTTTTGTATAAACGAGCATTGTGCTTTTTGTCACCAGTTAAAGTATATATTATTGGTGGTATCTGGAAAAGGCACTAGACTACTGAAAAGTAGCAGCATTTCATTGCCTACATTGATTCCTTCCTGGTAATGTGGTAGGCTAGCAATATTTTTGGTTAAAATCATGTTTGTGACTGTAACCATTTGTATGAATTATTTTAAAGAAATAAAAATCCCAGACAAATATCATATGTGTAAAAATTTTTATTTCTAGTAACTGTTTGTTCAACTTTTATTAGGTTTCTTAGCTGTAATTTTTAAACAGATGCTGTCAAGTATTTCATTTCTAGCTTTACTTTGCTCTCTGTTGTTTGTAATACTGTCTTGGAAGCTTGAAAAATAAAAAAAAAAATAATTCTTTCCATACCATTTTTCCCTTTACATTTCGTAAATGTTGATCTTTTTTCCTGTGTTTCTAATGGAGTTTGAAATTAAGATGGATTTTGATTTGTACACCGGCATCATCAGCTACAATGTGGTAACAGCGTTTATGCCACCACTGTGGGCAGAGCAGAGGAGGTACAACAGCAACACAACAACAACAGTAATAATAATAATAAATGTCTTTTGCCGAAGTCCAACATGAGAAGTGTCCATTGTTTTATTTGCTTCTCTGATGATGGAAGGGTGCAGCAGGATGTAATTGTATTTGCTGTATTGAAGGAGTTTGTTTCTTTGAGCACAGGCAGAAATGTGTTCTAGGCAGGTTAGATTCCAGCTGGATGCTGTTCTGACCTTTCCTGTGCTCCTGGGTAAGATGTTTGAAAGATGTTGGGTAAGATGTTCCCTGCAAAGTTTGAAAAATAGACAAAAGTTTAGCTCCTTCAGGAGGGAAGTCCATGGTGGGCAAAAGTGAACCTGGACATGAACCTGTTCTGCAAGTCTACAGAGCAGCCTCCACCTCAGTTAGGGAAAGGGTAAGAGGCTGCAAATCACAAAACTCTGAAATTTGTGGGTCTGTATGCAGGGAGAACTATGTAAAGTGAAATTTTCCTCCATGGAAGAGAGGAAGTTTTTTGCCTTGAACATTTAGAGCTAAAAATGTCATCCATTACAATTTATTTGATGGCAAAACTATTCCTGTTCCCTCTGTGAAACAAAACAGAAACCCCTCTAAAGCTGCAAGTTATCCCAACAAAGACATTTCTAAGAGCTTTGAGGCCAAAAACCTGGAAAAAACCAAATGCAGTCTCCTGCTGTGGAAGTGGGATTTCATATTTCTTGGGTAATTCATATTTTAAGATGCTGCTTTGTCAGGCTGAAGTTGCTTCTTTAACATATGTAAAACAAACGTTTAACATCTGGCTGCCAAGAGTCGCTGACAGCCACATTTGCAGCCCTGTTTCCCAAGGAAAAACCAAGAGGGCTCCTTGCATCATTTGGACGTGGCTTATGTAAGTACATTTTGTTTCTAGTGGATCAATAAGTGAACTAGAAATGTTGTTTATTGTATGCACTTCTTGGGCTCAGTTCTGAAGATTTTGAGCTGTTGTCTGTGCTTGCTGAGGCACAGACCTTTTCAGGATTTGAGCCCGAAATGCACGATGTTCAATATTTTTGTGTTGATGTTTGAAGTTATCTTGTGGTCTAACTGGAGCAGAGTAATCCAGTTTCGTGCTTCAGAAAGGAAAAGTCCCATCTGGGCGGTGGCAAGACTGATGGATACTGACTTAGGGCTGTGGTCTGAAAATCTGAATTGAAAGGAATGAAAAGGCAAACTGGGGGTAAATGACTGATTGGAAAAGTGGCCCATCATAGACAAAAGGCTGTTAAGCCTCTCTTTTATGACTGCTTTTGTTGGGTAGTGGATATGTGATGAGGTTTTCCTCTGTTTGTTAAAGGATGTGCTAAATAAGTGTAGACAGCATAAGATGCAGTCAGTGGGAAATACGGAGTGGAGAAGGTGATGGCAGCAGAGGCCACAGGTGACCTGAGGCAATGTTGAAAGGAGTTTGATTGAAGTGCCTGCCTTGAACATGATTTTCTTTTGGTGGCCTTATTTGAATTGCAGGTCTTGGCCAAGAAGGAGGCTAAACGTGCCAAGCGTGCTGCTGGCTGAAGGGCTGCAGGCAACAGCAGGGTGGCCGGAGGCTCTGGGGCTGCACAAGAATTTGGTGCTGTCCAAGAATGGGCAGAAAGGTGCCAGTTGTGCAGATGCAAAGTCAGGTGGTTGCAAATCAAACAAAACCTTGTCAGAAAAAGGACCCGTGGTAGGACTGGTGGATTGGTGCTGTGGGAAGGAGCAGTGTGGTGGCAGATTGATCTGGCATGATGATTTTGGTAGGTCTGAGGATGTATCAGAAATGTTACACAGGACCTGTTGCATTTGCTGAGTAAATTTGGTCAGGCATTTTCAAAAGATTGAGCTGGAGCTGAAGTCATAGAGAGATGGGCTCTCAAAATCGCTGGTGGTGTGCAGGGCTCGTAGGAGAGGAAATCAGAGTAACTTCACATTTTCAGCTTAAAAGTGAAGGCTGAGCTGGGGAGATGGCTGTAAGTAACAAAAGCTGTGGAGGAAGGAGAAATGTTAAAGAAAGGCTGGTTGGTACATGACAGCTTAAATGGGGTTAGGAAAAGTTCTCTGTCAACAGGGAGGTCCTGGGACTCAGTCCTGAAGTCTGTGCAGCTTGGGTTGGGGTTTTTGCTTTGTGTTTGGGTCCTTTTTTATATATATATAACTTTGTTTTTACCATCCAGAATGTGAGAACATTGTTTAAAGGTTATACAAGATTGCAACCAAACCAAAAACTAGAGGCTTGTTTTCCGTTCAGGGTAAAACATTTAAGCTTCCTTTTTAATAAGCCTCAAGGCTTTTTCCCTTCTTACAGAGTTTTGGGGTTTTTTTGAGAAAATGCCTTATTTTCTTGTCCAGTTTCCACCTCAAGTGATTAAGGATGGCTTTCCAAATGACCATGACTGCTGCAGTCTGTTCCCAGGTTGCTCCATGCCTCAGGCTGAGGGGTTTTCTCCTCTTGTTTCAGTGGATACATAGTGTTTGCTTGAAGGAGGCGGCAGCACTACCAGTATTTCCTTTACTCAGTTCACTCCAACCTTTTGATTTTGTAAATTGAAAAAAAAAAAAAAAAAGTAATTGGATTTAAGGGCAGAGTGTAATACTAAATCATTTGTGTGATCACTTAGTAAAGCTGTTAAGTGTGATATGGGTCTTCCTTAAACCTGATACCATGTTTTGAATTCAGTAAATCTTTCAGAAAGATTTCTAGTATTTATGTTAAAATGTCAAGTGATGGGGTTTTTTTACTATTTCCTTTAATAGCTTGTTTTAACAGGGAATGACTGTCACTGTAATTTTTAAGTGGCTGTATTTAGTTTGGCTTTCCCTACCTCTAAATTCCTGTTATTGATTCATGTTAAACATGAGGTCATGTAAGCTGGCTTGAATTTAGTGAGCATGTCACATTTTAGCCATTTTGCCTTTGTACTGAGGTCAGTGACACACCTTCCAGGAAGAACAAACTGTTACTCATCTGTTTTCTTTTCCAGTTTCTTCCATTGCACTATCCATCCTTTCTTTGTGGCTCTGTATTTTTGCCTTTTGGAATGACATAGTCCAGTATGGTTATCTTCTACAGATGGAATTTCAGGGCCTCTGATCTCAGTCTTTCAGCTGTTGTCTTTGTCCCTCCATCAGCTTTCCAATTTCCTTGGTAAACTGTTTTCCTGCAAAGTCACAAGTGCTCGAGGAAATTGATTAATCCTCTTCTTTGTCCTTCCTTGCCCAGGTAGCACCTCATTAGCAGCCAAAGCTCAACGTTGAGTGATCCTGCTCTCATCATGAGTGCTCCTTTCATCCACCATCTGCACACTTCGTGTGTCTGCCTCTTGCAGAATAGACCTTACAGGTCTCACACTTCAGATCAGCCCCTCAACATCTGCCTCCTGTCCTTCTGCCTCTGCCTTCTTGTCTCTTTCTGGCCTTTGGGAGACCTGGAATGTTACCCCTAGAATTCCTCCCTTTTCTGGAAGGAATGGCACAGACTCAGCTCTCCCTTGCTGATCTCTTTGCACTCCACCTCACTAAACCGATGTCCTGTATTACATTTTGTATCCAGTTTGGGGTTTGGGATCACCCAGCTGGTCTTTCTTTTTATGCAGATCTTCATCTGGAGTTTCCTTCCTTCATTTTCTGTACCACAAAAAGAAATAAGCCTCTTCACATCTGGTCTCAGCACTTTCCTTTGCCTTTTTACACTTCTGCTCAGAGCCATAATGGGGTGTTTTCTTGAAGCACCACTATTTGTTTTGGGGGGGTCATGATGGTGTCACGGCCACCATAAAAAGACTAAAGTATGTTCTTGGGATGATTAGAGGCATTTGGGACATGCCCAAGATGACGCAGATCATTCTCTGAGCATGCCAGTCCCTTGAAGACATTTGTTACATAGTCTTTAACTACATTTTTACCCCCCTTCTTTCATATGCTGCCTAAAAAGGATAAGAAGTTGCTGGCTGGAATCATTAATGATGTCCTCAAGAAATGAAGTAAGGAAGTTAAAAAAAACAAAATTAAATACTTGAATATGTTTCGAGGGGCAAAGATTTGAAGTAATAAAAAGGAGCAAGATTATAGCTTAAATTGCCACAATAACCTTTTGTTAGGTGTAAAGTGTGTCAAGTTTGCCATATTAGAAGCAGACAATTACATGTCAGTGTGACAGTGCTATTTATTTGTGCTGTGTAAACAGAGACCTTATAGAGTTTGGGAAGAGCTTATGGAGCTGGCTCCCTGGATAAACCCTAGGGTTTAGGGCAGCAAATCAACATCTAAAAATAAATCTCCTGAGGAGCTGACATCCCAGTCTTGTGTTTCCAGCCCCCCCCCCCTCCATTTTCAAAGTGTCCCACCCAATGCAATGGATTGAATTCTCAAGCCAGTGGCCTCCAACACAGCTGTTGGCTCCACAGCCTATCCCCATCCCTGGGAGCTCAGGAAGCAGCAGAACTTCCTCCTCAGCACACCTAAAAGCACCAGAGCAAATCCCATTTAAGTCCCTGCTGCTGTTCAGTAGGATTTTGGTTAAGCCCTCATGTAAAGTTAAGTCCGTGCTGTATTTTACTGCTCTTAAACCACAACAGAAAGAAAATCTGCTGTTGGTGTTTTCCAGTAACACATTGCAGTTATCAGCACCAGCGGTTTCCACGTGAAAACGGGGTCAGGGGATTTTCAGCCTCTCTTTGATACGAGTTTCTCTTCATTCTGCTGTTTGCTTACTCATGTTTTTACAAGGCCTAGTATATGTGAAGTGTGTTTATTGTGTTATGAGGTTCTGGTGAGAGATTTCTGTCCCTCAAGTTGCAGCACTTTGTAATTAGCTCCAAGGCCATCACTTCCCATTCCTGGCATGGAGTGCCTGTCCTTTGAAATTGATGTCTGAAAAAAGGTTTTTAAGTATTCATATTCTGAACAGGTGCAGTTTTCTTTTTCCTTTTCCTCCTGCAGACCAGCCACTTTCAGTGCAGGACACAGCCCTCATATTGCAAGAAGCACAGGTAAGAGTGAAAAACCCCCACTGTGACTCAGAGATCATTTTAGAGGTTTTCGGCCTCCATAAATTTAAACGAAAAAGGCATGGTTTTGCATCATGTAACTAGTGGCTAAGTTCTCATCCTATTTTACAGAAAAAAAAAAAAGCTTTGAGTCTGTTGCACCAGCAATATTAAATTGTCCCCCCTTGGATTGTGGCACACATCCCACTTGGATTTTTAGATGTATCCTGGAGCAAAATATGTCATTCCAGTGAGTGCCTTTCCAAATGATGCAGGGTCTGGACTGAACTTCATCGCTTGGAAAACTCTCTTCATGTGTTATATCCAACTTTGCTGGAAGTAGGATAAGGTTTCTGATGTCACAGTGATCCCCAAAGCACTTTAGTTTCCATCTGCAATAATTGTCAGTGGAGCTGCAGTGGCTCCCAGTAGTTTGTGATATTTCTGTGGCACAGCAGAGTTCAGAACTAAGGGGACACCACAGTTTCCCTTTGGAAAAGGCTGTTGAGCCATTAGATGGTGGCTGTTCTTAAATCTAGATTCGCCTCTCTGGGCTCTCTCTTCTGTTGTCTTCAGTGACCTAAGTGAAATCCTAAAAGGAATAGCTCCTCATGTGTGGAGTTTTTCCATTTAAGTGTTTGACACACTGGAGCAAACCAGGAACAGTCTCTGCAGATTTGAGTGTGTCCAGAGTAAACCCCTCATTGTAATTAATTTTAATTAATTGTCTTTAATTTTCTAGTTTCAAAGTGACTTCACTATTTGGGAAATGGACACAGCAGAAATAAAATCCAGAAGAGGTACCTCCCTGTGCTGCTCCTTATCCCCTCTCTCTCCAGATACATCCAGCTCCCATCAAATCTCTCCCCAGGGGACACAGAAGGATGAAACTTGAACTTGCAGAGCTGTTTTTGAAAAACGGCTTTGATAATCCACATTTGATAATTCACCCCCAAAACCTATTGTTGTGAGGTTTAAAACTCCAGATGTTGGAAATATTCCTAAACAGCTGCTTAGGCTCAGCTCCATCAGCCTCTGAAATCCCTTTGGGGATGTAGATTCCTGGGTAGAAAGGGCAATGTTTTGTTGTTTGTGATATGTTGGGGATTTTTTAATGCTTTTTCAGTGTGTTAATTCCAGGAGTCTGCACTTTGAGAATTGCAGTGCCTGCCCAGCCTGCTGTAGCCTTCACCTGGCCGAAGGTATCAGGGGGTAGAAGTTGCTGCCTGACCTTCTCAGCAAGTTAAATACACGAAAATCCAGGAGAAGAATGCGATGGAATGATGTCCTTCCTTCCTCACCCCACAGCCCCGAGCTCGGGGAGGTGCCGAGTGGCGGCTGCTGCGGTACCAACCCAAACCTTTGGCCGCAGCGAAGGGATGATCTCAGCTCGTCCCGTGCCAACCCCTGCACTTTACAGTAGGAACGAAATCAGCCGCTGAGCTCTTGTGTTCTCAAATTCCCTTCTCAGAATTCCTTCGTGCTCGCCGCTCCCCGCCAGGGTCTTGTCCTGGCTCTGCAGCACCCGGGCTGTGGTACACGAGTTTTTCTACTGATTTCTCGGCTAAATTTCAGACCTCCGGGTGATCTGGCTTGTGCCTATCATCTATGCTTTATTTTTTTTTATCTTCTACTGTCTCCTTCTGCTGTCTCCCTCGCAGGGGGTGGGTGCTGACGGTGGCGAAGGCGCGGGACAGCGGAGGTCCCTCTGCGGTAGCCGCTAGGTGGCAAAAGGCACTTTGTGCATGGGAGCGACGTGTGGAACCCCCGGGAAAGCCGGGCTGGGATTTCCCCGCCGCTGCTTTAAGCCGCCTCCATCAACATTATTTTTTATAAGCGATTTTGGCGTGTTTAGATACTGCGCATGGAGCACCTTCCCATCGAAAGTCTGTAAATGCTTCTGTTCTTATTTACGTGTTGGTCATTCAAGGTTGGCAACTGATTTTGCCATCATATCCCAGACCTGGAGAGGATAAGGTATTAACCAACCTGGTGAGACTGTTACAAAGCTGTGCCTGTATTGGCTCCCCTGTTAATCATAAATCAGGTGTCATTTCCCTTCTTAAATTACAGATGGGATCTGTTCAGGATGGAGGTTCTGTAAATTATTTCTTCTGTTTATAAACAAATAAATGAATATTTGATAATTCCTTCTTCAAATATTTTAGAGGCACAAATATGAAACAACAACAACAACAACAAAAAACACACACAAAAACCCCAACCCAACCAAACCAAAACATAAAAAAAAAACCCAAAAGAAAACAAAACTAAACAAACCCGAACACCCAGAGAAAAGCAGAGGAGAAACACAGAAACCCTTGGCATTTGCCAAAGCCTGGGCATAGATTCGTTATCCTGACTCGATGGGATTTTTGTCCTCTATGGAATACATCCTTGTGCTTTTGCCTACTGGAGATGTCTCAAATTACAGATTTCCTTCAGGGTCTGGAGTTTTTTGTTTTGTTTTGTTTTCTCAAGAGTTTCCAGGGGCCCTTGCAGGGAAGTTTCTAGTTCCCTCTCTGTGATGACAGCAGCGCTTTTGGCTGGCTTCTTTCAGACATCTCTCACACATCCAAGCCTGTCCTGCCCTTGTCCAATTCCCTGACAACATCCTTGCAGTGACCTCACTGCTGATCCTATCTGGATTTGGGTAGTGGTACCTGTTCTTCAGAGATTCTGGGACATTAAATTCATCCCCTGCACACCTAACTCCTGCAATGGCTTCACTGGCATCTTCACTGCCTCTTCTTTGGCAATGGTTTTGCTTGGAAAGGCAAGTCCCAAAATGATGATCTGAAATACCATGGTTTGCAATGTGGTGGGAATCTCCTGTTCTGGAACTTTGAGAAACATGGGCAGTGTTTGATTTCTTTCTCTGTGTCAACGGCAGACTGGACATTAAAGTCTAAGTGTTAAAATAAGGCACAGTAATAATGCCAATATATTGGGTCTAGTTATTTATTAATGGAGCATTGGTCTTCTGACAGAAGGCTACTGGATTTCTGAGTGGAAGGCTCTGTATAGTCCTATGGAAAATGCAGCACAGTGCTGGTCACTTCAGCATCATAATATTCATGTGGCCACACTGAGTTTTCACAAAATATCACAGGTCTGGATTTTGCTAACTTTTGAGTACTTGCCTTCAGAATCTTAGTGCTGATATTTTAAGATTTTTATTCATAAATTCACCTTTAGTTCTTGTGGCTTCGAAGAGTGCTGGCTGTTTTAATAGTGTGATTGATTAGGTGAGATGATAGTTTTCAGCTAACTTCCTGGGATGCTCTTCAGTTTGCAAGAATTTCCAATGAGGCAAAAGCAAAAAAAAAAAACCAAAACCAAACCACCAAAAAAACCCAACAACAACCCCAACACCCTGATAATGGAGAAAAAACCAGATTTTCAAAGAATGCTAAATATATCAAAATGGTGCTGGGATTAAAATAGATTGACAACATGTATTTGTCTTGGATGACTGTGAGAAATAAGAAGAGCCATGCAAAAGAACCTGGTGGTCCCAGTTTACAGCAAGGGTAATTTATTTATTAAGGGTTAATCAATGATTAACAGGCATTGCAATCAATAGTTAATTGATTGTTGTAGGTTTGTTTCCCACATGGCTTGCAGCTATCGGCAGCATTGCATTCACACTGTAATGTACTTATTAGTTATTAATCACACGCTAGTGTTTTATAAATGTTTTAAATTCATTTTATTAGGGGTAGCTAAATTTTCAATAGCACATCAGTGAACTTGAGTTCTGCCTTCACATTAGCAAAAGGGAATATATGAGAAAGCAGTTAATTTGGCCTTGCTTTCTTTAATTTCAGGAACCCATCAGCTGCATACACTGGAGGAACTATCACATTATAAAAGCAATTTTAAGTAAAACACACCATTTATGGAATAAGCACTCTTAAAGATTTTTGTAATTACAAATATTTGTACTGTTAAGTGAATTGCATTGAAGTATTTGTTGTTGTTGTTGCTGCTTTATTTCCCTGGAGGACTCTTCTGTAGTGGGAGCTTTGTTATGTTGATAAATGTGCCTGAAAGCTTTATAATGTACTGATGCATTGTAATGATAAATAGAGCTGGTTAAGTAGTAAAGATCAAACACACAATTAAACAGACTGTAATATACATCTTGCTGAGCAAGGGAAAACAACAGTGGAATCAGTAGAGATGAATACAAATGGTTTTATTGAACTAAGCAAAAAATATAATCTTATGCCTATAGAATGAGGAAATTTGGCCTGATACTTGCATGAACAGACTTATAAAGTGCTTAATCAGATATAAAATGTCTTTAAGCTGTTCAGCATTTACAATCAGCAGACAGGGCTTTCTCTGAGTAATAGGGATGTGCAAGAGCCCAGAGGTTGAGTGAGTTGGTGCAGCAGGGGACGGCCAGGAGAGGAGTCTGGCACAGCAGGCAGGGCTCACAGGTCTGCCACAGCAGGAAAATTAACAAAAACACGTTGCACTTGACAGAAAGATTAGAACAGAATATTGGCAGCACCTGCTTCTATTGTCCAGAATGTCCTTTCCTAGAACCTTTCCCAGCAGGGAGGCTGGTTCACACTTGGCGAGGCCACAGAGGTTTCACACTTGTTACTGCTGTTTGCTCTTCCAAATGCCAGGAGGAAATGTGATTCAGAAGGAACATGCTGGAAGAAGGAAATATGGCCATGCATTACTGGAGAGGCACAAAAAGGAAGCTGTAACATAGAGGCATTGAGGGGGACTTTCATTTCTCATTCAGAGCAGTACCCACACAACTTACTTGCAGATTGCTCCTGTCATTCCAACCTTGAATTTCTCTGAAGGGTGTTCTAAGTGAATTTCCCTTGCAGGGGTACCCATGGCCAAGTCAGCACAATTGGAATTTCATAGCTCATTTTACAGATGCTATGGTGAAATAACTCCTTGAGGAGTTAGAATTAGGCAGGATACAACAGCCAGAAGAAATACTAATTCTCCTGGATCGACTTTTTGTGAGCTCCTGCCCTACAGAGTGCTTTGCCCACCTGGAATATCATAAGCCGTTTAGATTCCTTTGCATATCTGGGTATTAGCAAGACTCAGGGGAGCAGCCAAATCCTGCTTCACTGGTGCCAGCACTCAAACCCCTAAGCCTTGGGCACACTGGCCAATTATTGTGTAAAATCCCCAGTGGTGCTCACCAAGCTCTGCTCTGCCACCAGGAATCACCCAGCAGACAAAAAGTATCCTCTGATAACGTGGTGTGGACTGCTGGAAACATCTTTCCCAAGAGTGTGAAATGTTCCAGCAAACCCGTTAGCTCTAATTTGCTGTGTGCTGCTGACTGCTGAAAGCTTTGCACAGGCTCCAGGAAGTCAGGCTTATTTAATGAGAAGCAGGAGAGTAATAAATGCTCCAACTTCTGGAGCTTAAAAGAAAAAGGAGTGGCTGGGGAAGGCTCTGTGGCCCCCCTGCCTCTGGCTTCTCACACCCTGAGCTACAGGTGCTGCTCAACCCGGAGTCATGTGGGAGTTCCCAGGAATATGCATGGGAATAGAGGTGGTTTCTCCTCTGTAAAAAAAACATTTCTGCCCCAAGAACTGTGTGGCACTCCACAAAGATATTTAGATATCCAACTGCCACTTAAATACCTTTATAGGTTTGGGCTTTGGTCCTAATTATGTTTCTGCATTCCATAGTATCATTGGTTTTGCATGGCAGGAACCAGCTTGGAATAGACTGTGGAAAGAAGCAGAGCCCGTCAGCCACAGGGTTTGGTTTAGTTGGGTTGGGCTGGTTTATGGTCCCTTGATAAACGTATTTATTTCCTTGTTGAAAAACAACGTGTCTGCCAAGGCCGGCAGGAAAGTGGGAACTGTCTGGAGGTGAAATTGCAGACTGACAGGGATAACCCTGCTTGATGGGAAGTAGACTCCAAAGGGTTTTGTGATGTCTGTCGGTTTATGCCATCTCTTCGTCACTGAGTTTGCAGCCCAAAGATTATTTTGGATGCTTGCCTGTTCCCAGAAGCTCCATGTGCTCGGAACAATTTCAGCTCTGCGTTAAGACAAAAATTATAATCAAATCTCATGCTCTGCTGCCTCGGCCAGTCACCTCCATGGAGCAGATGGGAAGGGGTCTCACATCAGTGAGGGTTTTCCCTCCCAGTGTACAACTGGCCTGATGTCTTCAGAAAAGGGTTTTTTGTTTTTCCCTTTGGCTCCCCTCTGCTTCTCTCATGGCATCAGGGACAGGCTGCAGCTGGAAAATTGTGGGCAGGGTTGGAAGTGCAAGGAAGGAGAAAGCTCTTTTGTCTGCTGCCTGCCTGCTGCTCCTTGTTCACACCCCAGGCTGGGAGTAGGCTGGCAAAGAAAACTGGGTTTTTGGTAGTCCCTCTGCATCTGCTGATCTTCAGTGTCAGGTCTGGGACCTGCCCCTGGGCTCAGGCTGGCTGGTCAGTCCAAGTCCTACATTCCCAGAAAGCAGAATCCCAGAATGGGTCAGGTTGGGAGGGACTACAGAGGGACAGCAGGTCCAACCCCCCTGCTCAGGCAGGGGCAGTGGTTGAAGAGCAGCCACGGCCCTGCCAGGGGGGTGGTGCTGTCCTGTTGTGGCAGATGTGGCCAGGGGCACACACAGGTTGCTGCTGGTGTTGGCAGTGCCCCACTGAACTCATTGATGACCTTGAACAGCAAAAACACAGCGACAGACACAGTCTGAGTTTGCTTTGGAAGGCTGTCCCTCAACACATCCATCCCTCCAGCTTCCTCTGCAAGTCAGTCTTCAGGCCAGATGTGACCAAGCCTCTTTTGTTGGATGGTCCCTCTGTGCTGTGACATCACCTCAGTCAAAAAAGCAGGAGGGTCCCTGCTCAGCTCTGGTGCCATTTTGTCCCCCAGATGACGTGTTAAGTCTTCAGACAATTATAAATTGAGGAGAATTGCCTTTCAAAAAATTTTCCCAGAAAGGGGACAAAGCTGCTGAATTGACTGGGTGCTTGTTTTAAAACCAACACCTCCACTGTCTGTTGGGGGACTTTCCTTAACAGCCCAGCCCATGTTGGACCACTGGTGGCTGAGATGCTGGAGATGGAAGAGCAGCTCACAATCCCCCTGTGTTTGGTTCCCACACAGAGCTCCTAAAACAGGCTGTGAGTGAGGACCCTGTGGTTACCAGCGCTGGTCAAACTCACACAGGGTAATTAGAACTCATTTGCCTCGAGTCAGTGGTGCGAGACTGGGAGGTGCTTTCAGGGCAGTTGCAATACAGCCTTAGGACTGGCATGTTCCCTTCACTCACCCCCTTGATGAAAAGTGCCAGGAATCTGATGTTTTATTTTATTTTCAGCAATGGTTGATGATAGCTCCCTGGTACCATACCTCTTCTATTTTTTTTCTTTTCATTTTGGCTTATTAGAACAGGAAATTGCCTATAAATGTTAAGTGGAGTAGCTGCTGAATGTTTAACTTTTTACTGCTCTCTCACGCTGCATCTTTAGTCCTCACTGATATTTCCCCTCCCCCACCCCCAAACGCATTTGTTTCTTAAAGGCCAATGAAGCTGTTTGTGGCTTTCTGCATTACAGTAGTTACTGAGGTTGTTACTGCATCCCATGACTGCTATTAATGAGATGTTTGTTCTCCCAAAGGTGATTCCAACGACTGTTAAAGTACAAAAACAAGCTCTGTGCAGGCTCTTTTCCCAGGTTTGGGATCTTCACCAAATTTGTGATGGTGTTTTAGATCTGGATTCTTGCCTCGTTCACATGGTTGTCTGATTCACAAAAAGAACCTCTGGGGAGTGCTTAAGAAAGGCTTTATCTTTACAGGAAAGGGTCAGGCATCACCCACCTGACAACAGGGGACTGTGGTTATTCAGTCACTCAAAAGCCCTGACTTGGCAAAATCTTTGCAGACCTTGCAAGACCTTCAGTGGGGAGCTTCCCTTTTAGAAACCCAGAGATCCTCCTGCCCACCACAATGCCCAGGTGGCCACCAAGGTGATGTCCTCTCTCCTGGCTGTTTTCACATCACCCTGGTTGCACCCTGCAATCCCAAAGAGGTGACCAGCAGGCCTCAGGGATCACAGAAGTGCAGAATGGATTGGGTTGGAAAGGACCTTTAAAGGTCATCTGGTCAAATCCCCCTGGTAGTGAGCAAGGGCATCTTCACCAAGGTCAGGTTGCTCAGAGCATCAGGATTGACTTGATGCCAACACCTCCAGAAGCTGTTTGCACAAGGGTGTAGAAACCTCCAGCACTGTTAGTTCTCTTGGCTTCATGGGCCAGGAAGAGCTTGTGGGATCTCGTGGTTATTCCAGCGAGGAGGGGAAGATGACGACACAGAGGAGGAATGCAGCTCTCAGCCAAGGTGGTGGGCACGCTCCCGGCTGCTCTGCTCCGGCACACACGGTCACTCTGGGCTGCCAGCGCCTCCTCCTCTCCCAAACTCCCCATTATCTCTGTATTCTTCCTTTTTCCTGGCCCCATAGGCTCCCTGACATGTGTGCTCTCTGTTTGTTTGGGGCACTGCTGTGGGAATATGGGGAGAGGGCTGGGCTTGGTGTAGCTGCTCCCTTCACGGAGGAGGAGAGCAGCTATTTCTTGTTATCTCCTTTCCTGGTGTGCAGCAGGCTCACACCCACTCCCAGAAGCAGCTGCCTTGATGAATATTTGCCTAAATCATTACACTTTCTAGCAGTTAGCCTGCAAAAGGCCCAGCACCATTTGTATGGTAATGGAAGGCTTTCTCAGAAATGTTTTGGAAGCAATCAGCTAAACTAATAGGATTTTATGTAAACCAATCTCTTTCTTTAGAGCAGGGTGGTTGCTCTTTTTTTTTTTTTTCTGGAGAGGAGGGTAAGAGCTTTTTAATAAATGCAAATTGATATTTCAATGAAAATGGAAATGACACACAAAGTTCATCACCAGGGTAAAATGCTACGACTTTGCTCCAGCAGCAGCTTCGTGTCTGATTCTCTGCACATTCCCCAGCCACACTGAGTTTCTGAGATGCTGAGGCATGGTGCAACAGGGAGAAGAGCTTTCTTCCACCTTCACACTGTAGTGAGACATCAGCCAGGCCGGACTTTTCATCACCCCATCAAAGCTGTGGTTTCTCCAGTCCTGGACCTCTGCAGAGGGTTGTGGCAGAAGTGGTCACGGAGAGGAGGCTGTGGCTGGAGGGGGTCAGGCAGTTGTTGCTGCTCACTCCTGCTGTGGATCAGCAGCTCTGGTACTCTGTAACTTGAGCTTTCTGTACCCCTCCAGCAGGATTTGAGAAAAGTAAGGGATGAGAAGCACTCAGAAATCTGATTTATGTTGTGTGCTTAAAGCTCTGCTTTTAAGATAAGTGCTTTGCACTGGGAATTGTTCACTGCATTCACCCAACACCAAGAGCTTTTGCTGCAAGCCCCAAATGCTTTCTCACTTGGGACACAGCCGAGGTAACTTTCTTGGCCCTGCTCTTGCTTGTCTCTCTGTTAAAAGGGCCTGATAAGTGACAGCAGATTGTTTGTGTGGAGCATGAGCTGCCTAGGATTGCTGCAGTCAGTAATTTACCTGTTTTCTTGTTATATATGTGTATATATATATTNATAACTAAATTAAACTCTGATCTGTAGATGTGGTGGCACTGCTGAAAGTGCTGTTCATAGAGATTCAGGCCAGTGAGGGTCAGGCATCTAGCTGGGTTTCAGGTGAGAAATTCTCACTCTGCGAGGCTGAACCTGAATTTGGAGTAGCAGGGGTTTGGGCTTGTCCATCCTGGGTAGCAAAGGGCAGCAGCTGTACATGACAGAGAGGCAGGATGTGCCCCCAAGGCCTTGGAAAGCAACCTTGAGCAGCACATGGGCAGAATGGAAACTGGGTTTTTAGAAATACCTTCCTCCTTCCAGTCACTTTTTCCTGACCCTTCATTCATGCTGAGACAGCTATTGATGGTGCAGTCATGTAACAGGACTGCTGAAATTATTTGGGGTAAAAATTGTTAAAATAAATAATTTTGAGGATTTATTTTTAGCATGTATCTCTTCAGTGCCATAGGCTGCCACAGAATTCCTCTACAGTAATTCCTCCTTTGATATAGGTTCTCTCAGGACAGAAAGACCTTGCTCAAGCTTTGGTGATGGGCATGAATACAATGTCTAATCAGAGCCTCATGATGGGAAAACAAAGTCTGACCTACAAAAATGCCTGGTGGATTGTTATTTGGCTTGCCTGAAAATATTCATGTTCAATTCTACAATAGAATCCAACTTTACAACTAGAAGAGTCAAATCTAAGATATTAAGTAAGCGTTTATTTGAATATATTTTCGTATTTGGGACCATGTAGAGCAGTATCAGCAACACTAGAAGAAAGAATGTGTGTTTTCACAGGGTGTGATCTCTTTCAAACCTCCCCCATCTTGTCCCAAAAGAGCAAGAGAAGAGCGTGGTGCTTTGGTGTGCCACTTTCCTGCTTAGATGCTTTCCAGGTATAATACTGCATTTCCAGGCATTGCAGTTAACACCATCTGCAGTATTGAACTGAATATTTAAACTGTTACGTGGTTTAAATGCTTTGTGAGTTTGTCTGGGCTACATGAAGTTTATATGAGTAAAAATTCCTTCTTGAATTACAAAATTGACTAGTTTTTGCTCCTCTGACATCTCAATCCACTCCTGGAGATGCATTCACTGAGGCCTTGGAAAGTTTGTCTAAAAAATTCAGTCTCTGGAATCTATAATTTTTCTTTATTTATACCATTTATTGAATGTTATAATCTCAGTGTTCAATCAAAATGCTACTGAATTTTCAAACTGCATCAGATTTTATATCTTTTAAGAGAGAAATGAAAATAAACAGAGTCTATCCAGAAACCTCTCCTGATACTCACAAGGGGTACTAAAAAACAATTTTAAAACCAATCAGAAAAATTTCAGTTGAAAATTTCTTTGATGGAAAAAGCAGTTCCTGCAAAAAATAATATTCCAGCTTTGATTTGTGAAATTGAAACAAAATCTTTTGCTGTGGTTTGGATCTACAAAAATTTCTTTTTACGTATGTATCCAAACTCTTCCAGGAGTGGCTGCCTGTTTAAGCTGTTGTGCTTCAATTGTCTCCTGTTAGCTGTGGATCAATGCCACTTATAAATGGGCTGTGCCAATGAGATGTGGGAAGATCTGAAAATGCTCCTTTTCACTGCTTTTTTCTTAAGTCTCTAATTTCCTTCTCTTGGGATCACTCTGCTGGCTGTGTGAGTGGCAGATGTGGGGAGGGAATCTTCTGTTTTTCAGTGAGTTACTGATGGAAACGCCTGAGCAGTTGGTGCTTGTGCTTTTCACCATGGCAGGAATTTTGGAAGAAAAGCAGCAATCCTAAGTCTTCCAATTGGAAGAGCGAATCAAGAAAAGGCTGATATTCCTCAGGTAAAAGAAACTGCTTATGCACTGGTAACGTTTTGTATTTCATAGCAAGTTTTCAAGCCTGAACCCAGATATGGTTGTGCTAAAGATCCCCAATAATGGGAATGTGTGCACTCTGTCATACTCAGAACATCCCTCTTTGAAATATTGAGATCTTTTCCTTGATTCAACATCCATTTGTGTCCCTTTGTCCCCTGTCAAGTTTGCCCAGTGCCCCAGACAAAAGATGTCTCTTGGGGAGCAGGATGGTTGCAGTGGTCCCAGAATATCCTGAAGTTTTCCCTCCAGCTGGGAAGAACCTGTCAGTGCTGCAGAGTCCCCACAAAGACCCTGCCCAGCAGACCCAGCTGGAGGTGTGGAGAAGCCCTTCCTTGCTCGTCCCTGCCAGTGGGAAGATTTCTCTCATAGGTTAGATGGAAAAGACACAAGACATTCCTGTAGGATGCAGAGCCCAATATTTAATGAAGGAAAAACTCAAATCAGGAAATCCTGCAGACCATGAAACAAGCTCCTCTTCCTTGCTTTCTTCATGCTGTTGAAGCATTTTAGTATGTGAAAAGAGAATTCCAAAGGCTGCTTTAGAAAATCTTTCTATCCACTTAACTCCTACTTAACTTTCTTCTGCCCTAGTCTGAAGTTGCTGACACATGTGATGGTTGTAGCTCCCAGATGTTTAAACTCCCTTTATGATCAATGGAGAATAAAATCATGTCAAAGCAAATCATCCCATTCTTAGTGGGTGCCTGAGGGTGTCCTCTTTGGCCAGATACCTGCACTGCAGATGTTGATGTCTGGTGATGAAGACACTCTGTTCCATGTCTTTACCCACTTGTAACTAATTACAAGAGGAGTGAACGGGTCTTTTAAATTGTCTACCTAAAAATTACTTAGAAAAGTTGCACAGTTCATCACACTTTTGTGCCTTTCTTCTTGTAAAACAATTATTCCCTCTTAGTTAAGTTGTCAGAGACTCCAAGGTGTGTCAATAACAGATTTCAGGTTGACATTCATGCTCTAATCATTAATAACTTTCTCAGATGTCTGGATTGAAGAGTTTGCCTCTTTGAAATATTTTGGAATCCAGCCACTTTGGCTGTTCTCTAGATTTTTCATGGCATTGGAAAGCACATTTGCCCTCTTACCCTGCTCAGTTGTTTCCACCTGGAATGACACATCAGTGCTTGTGGGATAGTTCACTTGCCCTAAGAAAGTGTTATGGAATCAATCCTCTGAATCTGGTGAAAATCTACAACTGCAGTTGATCACAGTTTCAAAATCTCTCTCTCTCTCTTTTTTTTTTTAGGATCATACAGTTTAATTTGAACTGTCTTCAATTAAGTTATGCATGATAGAGTGCTGCTGGTGGTTCACTGAGCAGCTCCAGCAGGAAGGACTCGTCCTTGGCCCCTGTGCAGAAGGGGCAGCAGGTCAGGAAACAAATCTTCCACTTTCTCTCCTCCAAGCCACCATATCAGAAATATTCATGCAGGCAGTAGAGCCCTGACAGCCTATTCTTGGGACTGGTTCAACTACCCAAGCCCAGCCCTGACCCACTGGCTGAGTGTGTGCAGAGTTGTACAATGCCATGTGTCACGTTAGGTGAGTATGAAGTTCTGATATATATATATTGTATTCCCAATGGTCCCTTAGTCTTAATTTGTATTTTAAATGTCTTTTATCTTACTGGTTTTGATACTGGTGTTTCAAGATGTTGGGATTTGGGGTTTTCTTAGTGCCTTTAATAGAAATAAGACTAATGTCCAGATCACTGATAAAATGAGCTGCCTTTAAGTGGGAAAAACTCTTCTGTTTATCTAGTCTCAAGTGCTTGTATAACTATTAACACTCGAGGCCATCTCTAATTGCTATTTTAAGTACACCAGGAGCCATACACAGCAGGGACAGAAATTTGGGTGCAGACTATCTCTTTGGGCTACTCAGGTGTGCTCCTACTTCTGGGATAAGTTGGGACCAAGGCCTGACTTAAGCTGGTTGCTCTATATCCCATGAGATCATGTCAATGAAACAGCCTTGGCTCCTTCCTAAAGGCTTTGACACAGTGAGCTGAGATGTGGGATACCTCTAGGGCTGCTGGTGACAAAACGACATTGAGTAGCCCGTGCTTTATGTAGCCTGTTCGTGGCTTTCTCAAGTCAACAGGATCACCAGAACCCCAAGAGTGCCTGACTTCATTCAGTGCACGTAACACTTTAGGCCATGACTTGTGTTAGGCCTCTAGAGATGGTCTGAGAGATTTATATTGGCAGGTGTGTTGCCATAATCTATCAGGGCTCAGTTGTCTTTGCAAGGCTTTATACAAGATGTGTCTTCCACAGCTTTTTTGGCCTTTACTGCATTCACACACCCCATTTGTTATTTTTCCTGAAGAAGAAACTTGCATGAATCATCTGCTGAGCGTTTTAGCCAGACTTAGCTGTGGGACACTGCAGAGCACGGCCGGTGCTGCAGGGATATTTCACATCAGAGTGGTGTCAGTATTTCACACAGCTGCAGCCCTCTCTGCCATTCACAGGAGTAGTGCAGTCCTCTGGCATTTCCACGGACTTCCAGGCAGAATCACAAATGCCAAACACTAAAATCCACCCTTTGTGCTATTGACATCTGCAGTGCAAGTTCCCATCCCACTAAACTCCAAGCCCAAATTTCAGAGTGGCTGGTTAAATTGAACAGGCATCGAGATGAGCGGATGGGGAGTGGGAGGTAGGAGTTGTCTGGGGCCTTGCAAATTGTCCACAGTGGTCCCTGTGTGCATGGGATGGGCTGTTGTGCATCACAGAGCTGTGCTGGATCCAGTGCGAGCAGCTCCAGCTGGGCAGCAGGTGTGCAGCAGCACTGACCTGGTTTGGGAGCAACCTCTGCTAACCTCCCCAGCGTGCCAAGATAAAGATTGGCCATATGTTCCCACGTACACTTTTGTGCCAAGAGGTCATCTTCCAAGTGGTCCTAGAGAGAGGCTACAGTCCTGTAGAAAAAATATCTTGAGATATCCCAGGAAAAGAGAAAAACACTGCTCAGGCACGCTTCATCATGGACAGATAATGTAATACAAAGTTATTTAAACATCAGGAGTCGTTGAGTTCTGCTTGATTCCTTGCTGTGCCAGTGAAAAGCTTTTGGATGCTAAGGGAGGATAATGCTGAAAGTCCCAGTACTGCTAAATAATCCAAGAGACAAGACATCCTGTTCCCCTGCAGACCTGCTTGAAGTACCATTGTAGAGTTTCAGGGCACTGAGGTGTGAGTCCTGAGAGGCTGTTAAAAAGTCCTGGCTGCTGTGGTACAAGTTGGAAGGTGAGTTTGCAGAGCCCACAGTGATGGTTTGGAGCTCTGTTTTTAGAAATCAGTTTTGGATCTTTGGGGGCAAATCTGAAGAGCATTGGTACTTAGACTCCTAAACCCCTGGTACAGAAAAATTCTTGTTATCTTTTTTTCCTCTCTAATAATCCCACTTTGACTTTCATGAATATTGGTGAAAATTGAACACCTTACCAGAAGTTAACTCCCAAAGCATCCTGTAGGTTGAGATCCAAGTCATATCTGAAAAGGAAAGCATTTCTACCTGTCTTACATGCCAGTGTAAGTCAGGTAGAAGTGTTAGCTATCATCTGAGCAGTAAAATGTCTTACAGGCTCTTGAAAATTGCACATGGGAGAGGACCTCTTATTATATTAGTCCCAATTTCTGCATAGCTGAGAGAGACACCAGCTGATCCCGAACTGCAGCTGGAAATAAAAGCTATATGATTACAAAGGCAGCTAGACACTCTTTTCTGCCCGCTCTTTGGAAGAAGGGCCATCTTTTCAGTGCTGCCATTCATTCTTTCTTATTACATTTCCATCAATAAAACTCCCAGTCAACTCCTTATCTTCATCTTATAGAGAGAGCACTATTCTCTGCCTCACCTTTCCTGTGTGAGAAATCTGCAAGTAGCCTGAGAAGATTTTCTAGGCCTCCTGCACATTCATGTGGATACTTACACCACTCTAAACAATTTTATTATTCCATCTGTGATTTTGTGCTTGTGGAGCTGGGGCTGAGCACACAGAGCTTTGGTGTGCTCCCATCAGCCCTTGGCAGAGAGTTTGCTGTAGTCCTTTCACCACATCAACAGTGCCAGCCCCAGCTCCAGGGGTCCAGGGACCTGGAGCTGTGGCTGAGTTGCTGGCACTGGTATGCACATGCTTCTTGCATATCCAGCCTGCTTGAGAATGCCTCTGATGACTCATTTCTAAAATGGTCATTTTTATTTAGCAATCCCAGTCATCCTGAAAGAGAAAACTGCCTGCAAGGCTCTGGAGTTGCAGAAATCTCCCCCTTTCCTCCCTGTGCTCTGGTGGAGGGAGGATGGGTGCCTGGTGGGAAGAAGGAGGGGGCAGCAGTGCTCCTTGATGTGCCTTGGTGACCCCCTCAGGCCTCTGCTACTGGAGCTGCTGTGGCAGAGAGGAGCTGGGAGGCTGTGGCATAGTGATGAAGGGCACTCCTGTCTGATGGACTGACCAGTCAAAAAAAGGGGGAGACTTTGGCAAAAGGCATTTCTGAATTGTGTGTTTCTCTATTGGTGGAACAACTGAACGTGTTATTCTGATTATAATAAACTGCAGGTTCTGGCTTTACCTTGTATCAAAGCCAGGCAGAGCACGGGGAAGGAGCTCTGAGTTAAGCACTTGGTCAGTCATACTGTAAAACCACAAAACTAAGCCAGAAGGAGACCTTGGTTTGAGCTCCAGAAAGGAAGCAGGAGCCAGCGACATCTGTTGGCCCATCTTTACTGGACCTGAGCTTTCATTCATGTGCTCTGGACACATCAGTGCAGCACAGCCCCTCCACAAACAGATAATTCAAGATTTTTTTAGCCAAAGTACAGTGCTGGATGTGTCAAACTGAGCTAAAAGCCAGCAGTGGGAATGACATGGGCCCTGACATACAGAGTGCGCTTTTAAAATTTTAGGCTTGTGTCCCTCTTTGCCTCTGGCACTGTACTTCAAGGTGCACTGGAGACCTGGAATAAAAATTGCTGAGAGTTCGCATAAATCTGTAGTTTTTGTATCTGCAGTCTCATCTGTGGCCTCAAGTACCTGATATGAAGGTGTCTGTAAATGCATCTGAATGGCTCCAGGCAAGGTAAAATGAGCCTCATTTTGCTCTTATATGGAGGCATTTTATGCTCCCAGCTTAAATGCTTCCTGCTGAGCTGGCCACACTCTCTGAAGAGAACCAAGTATAGCTGGAAAAGGTCCAGGAATTGGTAATGGCTGTGGAAGAACAAGAGCCTTCTCTGAAGGCCTTCTCAGGGGTTATGTTTGGTCAGCCAAGAGGTAATTTTGACTCATTGCTGTTTTACACAAAGCAAGAACCAGTAGCATCAAAATGATTGAACTGCTGTAGTTTTAACCCAGAAGATGGGTCAGCTGAGGTCACTTGACCCTCTTGGCACAGGCTGTTGAGAAAACAAAGGTGGACTCAGAAAGGTCTTTGGCAAATGGTGAGGAGGTCAATATATGGTGGCAACCAAAAAAATAGGGGTCCAGATGCCACATCCTGCTTGAACTGTTGCTGTTCTCCTGGTTTGGCCAAGAATTACATTCTCTCCTTCTCGTGCAAGTCACAAGGTGCTGAGCTCTGAATGGACCTTTGCTCTGACTAATGTTCAGTCTCTAAGCCTTGGAGTTTACTTGGCAGCAAGTCCCAATGATGTGAGTTAAACTTGAAGTGCCAGCACTTGCAAGGGATGTGACATTTGTTTGGATTGTCCTGGTTAGTGTAATTTTTCTTCTTTATGTTGAGTTATACACCCTAGTATTGTTTCAGCAATAAAACAGTCACACCCTGCTAACATTTTTGTGGGCTATGGATCTTCTATTTCCTTTCCTCTTGCTCATTTAAGGTCATGAGACTAAGCAGTGACAGCTGGGGATTAAAAAAGAAAATTTAGATTTTTTTGTGTGTGTGCAGGAGGAGAACTTCATCAAAGTTTCAATTTAAGAAAGTGCTGACCTTCAAGGCCTTTTTAAGATTAGGTCAGTCTGGATAGATCAGAACAGAAGGGTCCGAAATCAATCACTTGGAACCTGGTGCTAAAGCCATCAGAAATAAATCAATCCTTGCATAAAACTGCAGGTAATTATGACCCCTGTAAGTATGTGATTCACAAGTTTGTTTTAATCATTATGCAAATGAAAGGTAAGCCCTCACTCACAGTGTGATAGATTTGAGGGCATTTATCCTCTATAACAAAACTGATTCATTAAAGTTTCCTTGTATTTGGCAATGAACAAAGGCCTGATTTTGCCTCTGTGATGAAAAAATTCAGGGCATAAACAGAATGTTTCTTGGTGTGGATGATGGTGCTGGTGCACAGTTTGTGCTTACAAGTGTTCTTCTAATTGGAGAGAAGCAAAATACAGAAACTTATCATAAGCTTTACAACTTTCTTGCTGAAGATCACAAAATAATAGAATGGTGTGAGTTGGAAAGAACCTTAGAGACCATCTCATTCCAATCCCCTGCCATAGGCAGGGACACCTTCCCCTAGACCAGCTTGCCCAGAGCCCCATCCAATCTGGCCTTGAACACTTCCAGGGATGGGAAGGTCAGAAGGAGCCTCTGCCAAACACATGGATGGGCTGCTGGTGCCCTGAATGCTGCCTGGAGGTATTGACACCAGTAAGCTCTGCAGCCTAAATTAAACACCTAAGATGAGCACTTGATTTCCTTGTGGGAAGGACTTCAAGTCCTTCAAGGTACTTGGTGAGTGTGTCCCTCTATTGCAGGAGTGATTTTCCTTCCCTGTACATCCATGTGACCTCTTCAGAGTAGCCTGGAGCCTCCTGAGGTGCTACAGTGCCTGGATGCTCACTCAGAGCTGAAATCCCAGACTGGAGGGGAGCACGGGCAACCCCTCCCAGGGGAGCTACAGGTGCTGTAACACTATTCCCTGTACAGACTGGAAAATCCCATTTCCAGCCTGGAGTTGGTGCATCTCCATCCGCTGCAATCCCGGCAGCGCTCACAGCACTCCGGTCGATTCTCTCTGTGCTGTTTGTTTGAGCGAGGAACTCTTTTGTTGCTCTATCAAAGCCTTGCTGACATAGCCTGCAGCTATGAACAAATGTTGTGTGGCTGCAAGTGGAGTGTTGGAGAGACAGGAAGCGTGTGCAATATTGATAAAGAGCAGAACGGGCGCTTGTTTAAACTGCGCACAGACAACTTTGCCATAATTAGGCGAGTGGCAGACACGATCCCTTGCCTACAAATGAAATGACTAGCGAAAGCAGGAGACACTGAGGACATGCAGCCTGACACACACCTGTGAGCAGAAGTGATGGTGAAAGGGACCTGAGATGATTACCAAGGACAAGTGGCACATGCCTGTCATTCCTTTTTTTTCGTGGGTGTATGGAAAATTCATGCTGTGTTCTCAGCAATTTGAATGTGCCATGAGCCCTACCTGGGAGTGGAGCCCCCTTGAATGAGGCCCAATAACTTTTGAGTGCCCCTCTTCATGCTGCAATGATTCAAAATGGAGCAGGTGGAGTAAGGGGTCAAATAGACCTCTTTGCTCGGTCCTATTCACAGGGGCCAATGTGATTTTTTCCTTCCTATCTGCAGCTTTACCCTATGTTCGTTCTTGGGAATGTGTGCCACCCTTGTGCCTCAATACTTAAAAAATGCTAGGCAGCAAAAATTGGGATCGGGACAACTGCTGGGAGAGGTAGTTTGGATGTTGTTGGAGTTGAGTGTGGGCTTTACTTCCAATATTTGTGGGTGCCTGATGCACGTAGGTTACAATAGCAGCATGCAAGTACTGTCACAGGTTTCCCTGAGAAGCTGTGGATGCCTCATCCTTGGAAGCGTTCAAGGCCAGGTTGGATGTAGCTTTGGGTAGCCTGGTCTAGTGGAAACTGTTCTTGCCTGTGGCAGGTTGGTTGGAACCAGATGACCTTTAAGGTCCCTTCGAACCTAAACCATTCTGATTCTATGATTCTATGATTAGAAATATGCCCACCTACGAGCTGTCCTCTTCCAGATGCCACTTGCTCTGCATTCCCTTTTTCCTAAGTTTTGGGTGCCTTTTCCCAAGCAGAAACTTCAAGAAGAGTCTCCAGACCCTCCTAACCACACCAGGCTGTTTTAAGTCACAATCCCATGGTTCTGGCCATGCTGATGAACAGTTGTCACATTCTCATGTCCCGGTGAAGTCCATGTTCTCCTGGTCACTGAGGGTTCAAGCTGCTGATCTGCTCACAGGACAAGGGCCAGCATGGGCAGCCTGTGCTCTGCACAGCCCTCATCCAGCACTGTCTGAAATGGGCACAGGCATCCAGGTCTGTGCCAATGTTTCAATTTAGCAGCTGGCACATTTAAATGTTTGCATGTGGGATCAATCTTTTTTTAATCATTTATGTTTAATTATTGTTTCCAGATAGATCTCTCAGTGTTTTATTGCTAGCAAGATTTAAAGAACACTTTTTAAGCTTAAGCTGAAAGGGCTAATATCACCCAGCAAGAAAGAGCTTCACTTAGGAGACTTCTCCCATGCTTGGAGCTGTTGGGAAGGTCAGGGGTTAAATTCTCTGAAATATTTTTGTTGGAAGATATCTGGTCTGACTTGTGCTTACAGCTGCGCCGTCCTCAAAGGAGGCTGGGGTTGCTCAGTCCTTGCCCAGCAAAATTTTGGTTATTTCCAATGAAGATTTCAGAACCCTATTTACAGCAGCAGTTGGTCCTCAGGCTGTACTGCTGTAAAGGGTTATCCCATCCCAGGTGCAGGACTTGGTATTTGCTGTGTTGAACTCCACAAGGTTCCCATCAGCCTTTCTCTCCATCCTGTCCAGGCCCTTCTGAATAAATGTGTTTTTATGACAAGTGTTGTATTAGTTCGTGGTGCAAACATGTCCTGAACATTTGCAGGCCTCCCCACGTGTGTCCACACTTTGCAGGGATGCAGAAGTGGAGCAGGATCCTTGCTCTCACCCCATGGGTTGTGGAGGGTGGAATTTTCTTTATGGATGACGTTGGATATGAATGTGTTCAGTTGCAACACACATTACCATACCAGCGTCCATCTACCGAGAAATGAAAAATTATGGATGACAACCCCCTTCACTATTCAGAGCATGAAGGAAGATGAGGGTGGTAATTGGGTGTTTGCTGTCTAAAGGAGGAAGTTTGTAATCCATTGCTATTACTGACATGATGCCTCTGTAAACCCCCAAGCCACAATTTATCTCAGCCATTTAATATCTGTGTGGAGAGACAGAATGGCATATTCAGGATGAGCCATTATGATCTGTCTGTTTGGGAATAGAGAGTGTTTTATAATCTTCTGTGGATATTTTTTACTTGAAATGAAGGAAATTAATGGCTAAATTCTGCGGAGAAATAATACCTGATGGGAAGCACTGTTTGAGGAACAGTGCTACATGAAAGCTGAAATTGTGTTTCTTTTTCAGCATGATATCTGTTTTCTTTTAATCACAGGAATGAAGGACTAGAGTTTCAGCCTTAACTGTTAATTTCCTGTCTATTGTCTATTCAAACAAGATCCTGCTGTATCATTTTTAACAAATACATTTAGAGACAGAGTTGGAACATGGGCCTGCTATTCTCCAAGGCCTGCTGATTCCTGCAATCTGGGCCACCCTTTCCATGCAGTGCAAGGACTAAAGCAGCCTGCTCAGTACTGAGAAAATGGGGCTGAAGCATCGAGAAAAGAATAGAGAATAGGGAATGAAGAATAAAGAATAAAGAATAAAGAATAAAGAATAAAGAATAAAGAATAAAGAATAGCAACAGAAAATAGAAATGGGCAACAGAGAATAGAAATGGCTGATAGAGCCATGTAAAAATTCAAGTGTGAGAAAGATCATAGAGTCACAGAATGGTTTGGGTTGGAAGGAACCTTAAAGCTCACCTCATTCCAACCCCCTGTCATGGGCAGGGACACCTTCCACTAGACCACGTTGCTCAGAGCCCCATCCAGCCTGGAGTTGAACACTTCCAGGGATGGGGAATCCAGAACTTCTCCCTGCCCAAACACAATTACCAAGTGCCTTGAGGAGAGGACACAACTGAGGGGCAACTTGGCCTGTGCCAGCAGTGCAGGGCCAGTGCAGAGCCCTGGGCACAATCACCACAGTAAGTATTTTGGCACAGCTCCCACACAGGCTGCATTCAAAGAGGAATTACATGAGATTGTTTGAAAAAGGGTATTTATAGTAGCCAGAGGGTGTCCAGGGTTACCCCAACATTCTGCTCTTGTGCTAGACAAAAACATTTAGGGAAAGTGTTTAAAAATTAAAATAAAATGAAAATGAAGGCTGATATCTATTTTTTATTTCTTACTGAAAGTTCTGCTGCCTTGTGGTTAGTAGATATTTTAGAAAGCTTTAGGTTAAAGAAGTACTGGTTTTGGTCTAACACACCTACATGAACTCATATGAATCACAGGGAACTACTAGGAACATAATGTTTTTTCAAGATGAGCTAAATATATGTACAAGGACTGATGCAATTTTTGTTCTTTTTGAGCTTACAATTCTGGAAAAAAAGAACAGTGATCTTATAGGAATCCAAATCTGTGATGCTTAAGCTCTTGAATTATTCATATGATCTTATTCATTGCACTGTGATTATTTCTGATACTTCAAACTCCTGGATAGCTTTTGATGCCTGTTTTATTTCTATGTAAATCCCAGCTATTAGTTGGTTTTACCAATAAGGTTCAGATTCAATCATACCTCCCCTGCAAATTAATGCAGGCTTAGACAAATGCAGGAGAAGATTCAAACTATCAAATCACAGACTGTTAGATGTGGGTTTAGAACAAAAACATGTATATGTTATTTCAAGCTTTAGAAGGTGGTAACTGAAAATATTAGCACATATAAGGACACTTAGCAGATTGGTACACATGGAAGAGTGAGCCAAGCTGCAGGCTTGGAAAGCTTTTAGGATGTATAGATAGAGTTCTGCCACAGACTCAGTCCTTCACTGTTCCCAGCCTGGAGACCAGGAGATGTTAGACTGAGTATTGACTTATTGTCACCATAAATAAATAAACCACAACAATTGTTTTCAAACAGACCTAAAGATCAGATTTAAACTCATAAAACCAGCAAGACCAGGCTAGGGCTGAAACAGCCTCTCTAATTCCCCATGATGTGCCTTTGGGCTGTGTTTAGCAGAAATGCCATGTGCCATTGATTAGAGCCTGCCCAGTGCTGGGGCACACTGGGTATGGCGTGGTCCTCTGAGCTCTCAGTTCTCATGCCCTTCTGCATGAGATTCTGCCTCTACTATAATTTCATTTCATTATTGTGCTGTTAATTTCTCTCAGAGTACTATTTTTTTTTTTTTTAATTGCCCTCTCTTTTCTCAGCAAAGGAGGGGAAAAGATACCATCAGCTTTAATGGATGGGAATTTTTCTTGGTGGAGCACAGTCAGTACAGGGACTGATTCAAGACTGCAGACACCTCAAGTTGTACCTGCAAGCCTGGTCAATCAATTTATTGCCCCAAAGCAGTGATGAAACTGTTTTAATAATAAAAAGCTGGTTTACTAATAAAAGTTTACATCTTTCTGGCCCTGTAAAGTGTGAGAGATGCTGTTATGGAAAGTAAAGGAAATCTAATTTCCCCTGGCGTTGACCATCACAGTGTCTCAGAAATAAGTAGTAGAAAATTTTAAAGGAAAGCTGATGCAGTGGAGGCCAGTCTGGACTGACAGGAAGGGCAGTTTGAGCTGTGAAAGTAGAAGACAATATTAGGATCCAGGCAGAAATCTGGTCTCTAACATGGAGGATATGTTTGGATCCATTCTGCAGTGACAGGTTACACCTACCAGAATCAGAGCCATCCTTAAAACATATCCTCCTCCTCCCTCATCACCCTCCACCTTCTTATCTTTTAATCAGATATTTAAATCTCCTCATTAACTTTTCAGCACTCTCCTTCCCCAGCTGGACCAATAGCTGCTGTGGAGAATGAGCAGTGAAGAGATGAACAAGTTTATGAAATTTGGGTGAAGTGGGAATCCCTCATTCCACAAAGGCTGATCCCACGGGCTGGGCTGGATGCCAATACTGTGACAGGCAGCTCTTCTGAAGGCTCCCTGCAGTATCCCCCTGCATTGCACAGGACTGCACTGTTGACAAGAACATTAAAAAAAAGGGGTAGGATAGGGAAAGTTGCTTCCAAGTAATTGCTTATGCTATATTTCAGGAATTTAACAGTCCCCCTCAGGCAAATACCCCGCAGTTTGTGGAAGATGGGGCTTAAGTTATCTCAGTTTAGTTTAGGATTTATACCTGAGTCCCAACTGACAAATTTATCCAGAGATGACTGAGCGAAAGGAGTCATCATCTCTTCTGGCTGGACTTTTTTCTAGAGAAGACCTTTTGCTGTCTGGGTTCTGGGGCGGAGTCGGTGCATTCAGTGGTGGGAAGGAGGAACATGGGCTTTATCCAATTCTTCCCTTCACATTCTCCCATGGTCGGTGCAGGCAGCTGTCCCTGGAAGGTCTCAGGTTTGTTGTACTCTTAACCTCTGGTCCTTCTTGCCATCCCCTTCTCAGGGAACATGCACATACATGCAGTCTGGTGCTGCTGGACCACACAGGAGACAGGGACAGGGAATGCAAAATATCACCTTACATTCTCCTGCTCTGCACTGACTGGACTTGTCTCACCCCATGCGCCTTTTTTTTTGTTCTTGCTGCTGCTTGGAAATGGATTCCTGCATTTCCTTGGTCCGGCAGGGAAAATTATTGGCTGCAAAGATGAATCTTGCAATCCGGTCTGCAGGCCAACAAACCCTGGCCAGCTTCCAGGAACAGGAACTTTCCAATGTGGGGATTTTCCATCAACGGTTTTCTGCTCTCTTCAAATCTTGAGAGAATTGCGTTGTAAGAGTGGCTCTCTGCTGATAATCACCCCAAAAGCCAGAGGAAAAAAAACAACACGTGGGGCTGAATACAGGGTCTGCTCCCAAGCCCTGCAGAAGGCTGGGGACAGAGGTCATCCCCCCTGGGATGACTTCCCAGAAATTACTGGACATTGGTGTTTTGGGGCTTGTCTGTCCAGCCAAAAGGGCAGCTGTTGCCTAAATTTCCACAGGCCAGAGACTAAAATGTGTAACTGCAAAAAAAGCCAAAAAAAACCCAGAGAGAGATATTTTCTCTTAATATGTTTTTCGGCATATTGAAAGGCTGATGCTGTTTGCCTTTTCATAACTTACTTATTGTTTTACAGGCATCAGAAACACCCCTACCACTGTTTTCCCCTCTTTCTCAAGTTTCATAAGCCTCGTGTTACAAGGTCTGATAACAGGCATCCATCTCCTGCAGTGCTGAGGGCATCCAAAGAACTCTCCCCATGTGTGTGCAGAACATTGTTGGAGTACTCTCCATGCCACAGTCAGCTCTTCTGGCAGGGACCATCTCCATCAGTATCAGCTGCTGCACGCTGTGTTCAGCCCCTGGCAGCCTCCAAAAGGCTCTTTCCCACCAGCCCAAAGGGTCTGTCTCAGCAGCATCAGGAGGGCACATGACCACATATAAACAAACAGGGTCAATCCCACATGCAGAGGGGAGTATGCAGAATAGCCAGAGGGTTCTTGTATGTCTGGGATTTGTGGATTTGTCCTTCTAGGAATGAAACCTCAACGAGGATCTGCAAAGTTCCTTGTAAAGATTACAAACCTCATTTGCTTTCCATCCATGGCAGCATGTATAGGAAGGGAAGGCTGATACGGAGTAAGTAGGGTAGAAGGAGTTGGTTTCAGTGCTGATTTCCAGGATTTTAGGTCTTGCTGGGCTATTTTAAGCACTGGGGTTTGCTGTTCCAAACTCAGAGTTGTTCAAATATCTACTTCTAGGTGGTGGTTCAATGCTTTTGAGTCAAAGGCTGATTTGGACTAATTGCCATGTTTTCTGAAGTTATTCCATTTGGGGTTAAATGGCCCGTCGGAGAAAGTTGTGTCTTGAAGCAAGTGCATAAAATCTAACATGCTACTGGTGAATGGCACCTCAAAAGAGATCCAAATGAGCTCCCTTTCTATGCTGGGACACAGAGAAGTGCTTTATTTTGTGAATGAGTCCTAAGAAATTCAAAGTTAAAACTTATGCTTTGTCCGCAGAAGAAATTGAAAGCTATTGATGCAAACGGGCACCGAGAACGTGCTGAAATATGGTGCCACTGCTCAAGGAGGGGTGCCATGCTTTCACTTCCTGTATTGGTTGAACTATTGAGATTATTGCTTTGGTTTTTGGGTCGTGAGAACAGAACTCCAGGACTGAGAGACTATGGCTCACTGAGTAAAAAACTAGAAAATTTCTAAATAATTTGGATCAAGACAATCACAAAGCCCTCTGTGTCACAGCCACACTGCATGAGCACAGGCTGGTAGACTCTCCTTTCTCATAAAGCTTTCCCTCCTAACTTTTGTTTTGTCCTACTTGGTAGCTGAAGTGCTACATTTTGCTTCTCTGTACATCCATCTTTACTTTCATTAAATGGTGGGTGACTGTAATACTTGCTGGATGATTTCTAGGGTTTTTTTCTTTAATTGCCTAGGCACTTCTGTGTCAGAAGAGGAAGATGGGAGAGACCATGATGAAAGCAGTGGGTTTTAAGAAGACAGAGGTCAATTAACTCAAATCTGGTACATAAGCACTCCTAAGAGGTAAGACTAACAGAGAATAAAGTTGTCAGTCTTTCAGAGTAAGCTGAGGGCTGAATTCAGACTGTCCAAATGTAAGAATAGGAAATTCAGTAGGTACTGAGATGGGTAGATGATGGAGGGTTTTTCTGTAACTTCAACACCAGATAGAAAAACACAGGAAAAAAGAAGAAGTCAAATTTCTAAGAATAAATATGAAAAAAACAGTACAAGTATTCAGAGACAAAACCAGAAAGGCCAAGGAAAAAAATTAGACCTCAAAGATAACCAGAAATAATTCTGTAAGATCCATTAATAGAATGAGGAAGATCAAAGGGAGGATTGGTCTGCTACTCAATGGAGAATGAAAGCTGTCTGCAGATAATTACAATAAGCTTGAAGAATACTGGAGAAGGGGAAAAATTTTTTTTTCCCAGAGTAGCTTGGGAATTACAGTCCAGTCAGATTAACAGTTCTAGAAGAAAATAGAATCGACCATAACAAATTGTCTATAACATTTGCAAAAGTAGTTGGAAGACAAGTAGCAGTCAATATGAGTTGGTCAAAAATAAGTTGTGTTAAACTATTTTAATTTCCCTTACTGTGAAAAAATCCTTGTGGGTTGGTTTGGGAAGGCACAAAGGTCTCTTAGCTTCATTTGGAAAAAAGAATTAAGGTTTGCTTGGTAAGTTCACGGCAGGCATAAAACTGAGGAGGACTGCAAGCACAGTGGAGGAATGGGTTATATTTGTGTGATACATGATACAAATTTCTGAAGAAGCAGGGCTAAATTCAGCAGAGGACAAGTGCAAATTATTCTTAACCAGACATACTTTGCTAAGCAAATAGACTGGGAAAGAACTGGCTAAAAAACAGTTCTCCAGAAAATTACCTTTGGTATAAGCGATCAAAAATTACCTGTGAGTGGGCAATGGCTTGATGTTGTGAGAATGACAAACATCCCACCATCAGGGGCAGACAGGAGGGCTCTCTGCTCTGCTCAGCATGGGAAACCAAAGGCCAGTTCTCATTAACAACTTTTTAAGGGAATGGTGGATGTACAGGGCAGAGTTTAATGTTCTCTTCTGATAAAGAGTGTGAGGGGTTTGCCTATTTTATTTTTTTAATCTCTGATCTGTGAGTAAAAGTTGAAAGACCTGGGCTTATGTAGTGTCACAAAAAGATCCATTTCAAAGAGGACAGGAAGGTTTTCTGTGTTCATGATGGTCAGGACAAATAGCAGTGTTTGTAAAATAAGGGACACTTAAATTGAATGTTAGGAAAAGCACTTGAAGGACAAGGACAGTAACGCTGTGGAATAGGTTTCTTGGAGAGATTGTGAAGTTCCTATGATTTAGGGTCATTAAGAACAGATTGGGCAAACTTTTGTCAGGAATGACATATGCTGATACAGCTGATACTGTAAAGGCATCCTTCATTCCTTCCAGGGCTATTGTTTGATAACTCTGTCCAAATCTAGGGATGTAAGTGATTTGCTGAGAGCAATTCTCCTGGCTGTGTCTTTATTTCCATCCTGAGAGAGTACTGCTTTGTATAATTCAGTTAATTTATTGCTGTTCTCTTACGTGTAATTAAACACCTGAGGTGAGCAGGGACAGGGCAGTTGTCAGACACTGCTATGGGAGAACTTGGCTCCGAGTGATCAAAGACACCATCATTTGGATGGTAGACATCCTGTTAAGGCAACATGATGCTGCTTGCCACTCTCACTTGCTGTTCCCTTCTCTAAATATGTTGTCTTTATCTGAGAGAGCCTGGGGAACTGTAAATCTTTGAAGAAATTCTCCATATGCTGGTGATTTTCAGGGAACTCTGCCATACATAATTTCTGATAGGAATGTTTGAACAGAGAATTAATTTACTTTGCGTCCTTGGTTATTCTGTCTTGCAGTAAAAAGAGTATTGGCACCAGGCTGGAAGTTAAACAAGGTGCTAGTTTCCCTTTTCTCTCTCCCTCTGATCTTCACATTCACAGTAATGCTGTTGGAGTCAGGAAGCAATGTAGGATGGGATGTTCAGTGATCACAAAAAATTAGGTTTGTGTAGCTGAAGTACTCTTTTTATTCCAGGGGCTTTTAATAAGACCACGTTTTATATAGCTCCTGTTAACATGGCAACGTACGATCATGCATCCATCTATGAGAAAAGAGGCTTTAATAACACAGTAGTAAATAACCCCACACATTTCTCTCTGTGAAACAGCAGACTTAGGGCACCTAAAAGAATCAGGCAAGGGTCCTACAGATTGCTTAACAGCCTCATAAACAGGAGAGGGATAACATAATCAAAACCATGACGCTCAAAAAGATTTAGATTCATGGATGTTCAGTTCAAAACATATGATCAAATTCTAACAGATCACAACCCTGGCCATTGACTCTGAATCTTTTCTCTGTAACTTCTGTTTCAGTTCTGACCAATATCTGTCTTCACTAGGGTGCTGGAGAAGGCAGAGTTTATCATCACTGGGAAGCTTGTTCCAGCTGTTTGAAAACACGTTATTAGTGATGGTAATTATTTTGATTTGCCTTGCCTTCAGTTTCTAAGCAGTGAATCTTTCTTTCCCCCTTTTGTTTCTCTTTTTTTTTAAGCAAACAGCTCAGTTAAATTCTACACTCACCTTTTCCTTAGGTGAATTGGAATACTGCAGAACTAAATATTTCCTGGGCTTCTTTTATGAGAAGTTCCACAGTCTCTGAAGTGGGACTATTGTGTCATATCTCAATCTGTCAGACTTGATTTAGCTTCAAGCATTCAGGGTAGCAGCTGAAATACAACCACACATAGATCAACCATACATATTATCCACATCTGGAGTCTAAACACATGAAGCAAAGTATATTCAAAGGCAGGGGATGTCAGTTTTTGCCATAATTTGGCAAGTAATGTGGTCAATTATATTCAGCAGAAATTCCAGCACCTTTAAAGACAATCCAGCCCATAGATTGCTTTCAAAGGCAGTGCAGATTTTGTAAGCAGCACTCTAAAATAGATCAGAGTGACCTCTTAGCTATGTTAGAAAATATTTAGATACCATTTTAAAGGAGCTGCTGAATTTGGCTATTCAATAAATGTATAAATCCATGTGATCTGTCTTTGCCCATCTGGAGACTGCAATGTTAATGAGTTAACTGCTGAACACAGTCTCTGTAGAGTCACTCGGATAATTTGAAGCAGCGTCGTTTCACGCTAAGGATAAATACAGCTTTGTATAAAATGGGTTCTTGTCCCAGCAATAATTGCATGTGTGCTGCATAAGATGGTCTTGAATCACCCCATCAGACCCATTCCCAGAGCAGTAAGTGATGCAGGCATCCATAAAGGGGCAGTGCATTCACCAGTAGATTCACTAATTTTGTGCGGGAGTTGGCACATGGAATCAATTTGCTTTAGCAGTCAGAGACTCTTTTTATGGCAGAGAAAGCAGTTAGCAGAAAAGGAAAATGTACACAATTTATATTGCACTTCCATGTTTAGGGTACCAGCAAAGCACATTTCCCAGCATAGCTAAGGTTATTTTTATACCACTGTCAATGACAACTCTTCACAAGAAATAATTTTTTTCTGTTGAAATGAACTGTTTCATACTGTGGTTCCCATTTTTCATGCTTTTAGCAAGTCTGTTTTTATAATTCTCAAGATTTATCAGATTCACCAAGGATTAATCTGACCAAACCCTGGTGCTGTTTGTCTAGACCTCACTAGCAAACAAAATAATGGTACTTTAGAGGTTGAGATATCTGATCTGTGTGTGGGTGACCAAGGAAAATATTAATTTTTGAGTTTTTAAGCAATATATTGAGAAACTAATAATTTTAAGATAGTGTTATTAAGCAAATCTCTGAATTAAGAAATGATCTAACTGCTTAATCATCAGTTGGCATTTAAATCTGATCAGGTGGTTACCCCAGTCAATCTGTAATGAATAACACCTGTGCTTCAAAATGCTTGGATGGAGGAATCCCATATTAAGGATACTTGATACAGTGGGATCTGGCAGCTTAGACAAAAGTAAACTCTTCCCAGAAAATAGGGAAAAACTGGAAGATCTTACTTGGTAGAAGAGATCTTTGGTCTACAATAAAGATAAAAGTCAAATATATTCTGGGGATGAGATGTGGCATTAGAACTTCCAAGTTAAGATCAGCTGAAGTGCCACTTCCCAGTCTAATCAGTGCTGTTCCAACTGGGTGAAACTTTGTCCTGATAGAATCCTGGACAATTGGGGGGCAAGATGATTTCTCCTCCATATTGCTTCTTAATCCCTTTTAATTATTTACAGTTACAAAAATTAAAGGAGGAAATCTCTCACATACAGAATTAGGGCTAGAAGAATCTGTTCTTCAAGGTAAGCATTGTAAAATAACATGAGAAGCCAGTGAAGATGAAACACAAATGGGGACTAATGCTCTTCCAGGTTGGAATCTCTCCAGAAAACTTGAAATCAAAGCTCGTTGCCAGTCAGGGTGTGTTATAGCAAAATGCAACTAATAAGTGAATGAGACAACCAATGCATTTCATGTGACAGCACCAGTGGGGAGCTTTGTGTCTGTCTTAAAAAAGTTCAGTCAGGTTTGCATTGAGCATTTAAATGACAGGCAAACCTGTGCGAAACATTCCCATACATTGACAGAATAACCCTTTTGTCTCCAGCTAAAAAACGCCCCTTACTGAGCCAAAAGTGAATTAAGCAAAACCATTTTCCATCAAAAGTAACCATGACGCAAATGGTTTTATCTGCTTGTAACCAAGGCAAGAAAACATTAACCAGCTGGTCCCCATTCAGAGGCATCTGTAACCATCTGGAGGGAGCCCCCGACTGCAGTGCAGAGGCCCAGTGTGGGACCGAGCATGGCTCAGTTTGCTCCTGCCAGAATCTACACTCAGTGACTGGAACGTGTTCAGAACCTCCTGGTAACAATTCTCCAAATGGCCTTTACCGGCCACTAATGTGGCCTTGTTTCCCTAAGCCATATGGGAGTTGTGTGGTTCTGGCTGGCAGAGGCTGGCCTTGGGTGGTCCTGCAACATTGGTGGTCTTGGCACATGGATTTCAGTCCTGGGAAGAGCTGGAGATCCATTTGGCTGAGGTTGGGTGATTAGTGATGTTATGGGGTCAGAAAGGAGAGGATTGCCCATGTGTATTTGTACTTGTCCACTTCCACATTCTCATATTCTAATTTCTGATATTTCAGGATGGGTCTGTGGTTAATTACAAGTGGATCCTGTTACCTCTGAGTTCATGAGGATGCTGAAGGTATGTTGCTTTGGCTTTACTGCTTGGTAAAGGTTTTCTTGTTTCTTTTTTGGATATGGAGTTTGTTCACCAAATTAGTTAAAATGGGAATCAGACATTAGCAGACATGGTGAAGTTGACCCAAATATGTGTCAAATGATTCAGCTTCAGTAATGTATGAGATCTGCCTGCTGTCTCATGTGAGTGCAAGAAGCTTTGGAGATGCTCTGGTAACCATCTAACACTCGAAGGGTTTTTAATGCATCTTCCTATCACAGAGAAGCCCAGAAAATATTGACTTCTGCAGTATTCCAAATCACCTAAGGAAAAGATCAGCATAGAATTTAATGGAGCCATTTGCTTTTAAAATTATTATTA
>WEKY01021789.1:0-10255 GCA_013390045.1 Picathartes gymnocephalus
AGGTTGAAGGAGAGTGTGGAGAGCGAACAAATAGTTAAAAAAAAAAAAAATATGATTGGCTATTAAGAAAGGCTTTAAGCAGTGGCAGTGCTTGCTGTTGAACTCCACCATGTCCAAAAGGAAAATCACTGTAACAAAAGGAGGAAACCAATAAGGCAAACTGCTCCAGGGCAAAAAGCAAAAGCCTGCTTCACAGACTGCAACTCTTGCAAAACTTTTAAAAGCAGTCTCACTCCCTCCGCTGAACCATCAGTGAGAGGAAACCCCACTGAAATCTGTGGGAAACAATGTAAGTAGTACAACAAGCACTTCACAGAATAAAAGCTAAAACTCCACCTGAATAAGTTAATGCAATTAACTTGTTTCACCAGGCATATTTTGCTGGGAAGTTTGTTTCTTTTTTTCTAGGAATGTCAAACATCCCTGCATCAAAGATAAGGAAAATAGTTTGAAAGCAGAAAACTGCTAGCAGCAAAATCACACTTAAATGTGATAACCATTTCTTCACCTGGATTCTGTTTCTTTGTGTTAGCCACAAGAAGTTTTTACTTCTAATAATTGGTCAGGTGATCTTCTGCCGGAGAAGTGGGAAGGACCATACCTGACCCTGCTGACAACTCATACAGCTGTAAAGGTACAAGGAAAGTCAACCTGGCTTCATTACATCAGAGTGAAGAGAACACCTGGAGATTGCTGGATCGTGCCTGATCAATCACCAGATGGGCTAAAGCTGAAACTTAGCCGTTATTCATGATTATGGCTAAGTTAAAGCTGAGGCTTGGCCGTGAGTCATGAGTTATTTGCTGTTGCAGTGCAGGGGTTTGTCTGTACCCCTGGCTGGACTGTGTATCCAAGACCTCTGCCAATAAGGTGCAGTATACATCACTGATCTGGGGACAACCCAGGCGATAACCCAAGCCAATCAGATGGCAAGCTGGGAACTTTAAATCAATCCCCTATATAAAGAAACTCCTGTCTCAATAAAACAGTTCTGCTCCCTCTTCTGCTGCTTACACCATGAGGCTTGTGTCATCTTCTGTCTCCTCCTGGCCCCTCCACCCAACACATGGTGAATCCCAACATGATAGATCAGCCTTCTGAAGGGAAAGAGAGTTTTAGATTTTAATACCATGGGAGGATTATTTTTGCGAGCAGACCACGCAACTTTGAAGATATGGGAGACCTTTTTTCAAGTATTTGAGATGGATTATGATAAAGAGGAACTGTTAAAACTCCTCTCTTGGGCAAAAAGTCATAGACCAAATACTTCGGCAAAAAGAGCCTTGAATTTTGAAATGTGGACTCTAACTAATCATGCTATTTTACATCATGCTACCAACAAAGACTGTTCTGCTGTAATAGTGGATACAACTCTGCCTCCCACCCAGCCTCCAAGCCAGCCCAGGCAAAACAAGCCTTCACCATCGACTTCGCCTCCACCGAGCACAACTGGAATACCGCAAAGCACATGGATGGACTCTAGGTACAAAATTGAGAGGCACAGCCCTTCAACAAATCTATACTGTTTCATGTCACTCTATAGGCAAAGGGCCCTTGCATATAGAGTCACATAGAAATATTTGCAGTTTTTCATTTTTTAATAAAGAAAAGGGTGCATTGTTGCAGTGCAGGGGTTCGTCTGTGCCCCTGGTCTCTCAAAGACCTCTGCCAATCAGGTGCAGTATACATCACTGATCTTGGGACAACCCAGGCGATAACCCAAGCCAATCAGATGGCAAGCCGAGAACTTTAAATCAATCCCCTATATAAAGAAACTCCCGTCTCAATTAAACAGTTCTGCTCCCTCTTCTGCTGCTTACACCACGAGGCTTGTGTCATCTTCTGTCTCCTCCTGGCCCCTCCACCCAACAACTTGCTGTGTTTTGTTGCTTTCTGTCAGGTTGCAGGAACTTTTCATGTAAATATAAACAACTATGTATCCGTAATAGGCACAATTGCAAATTATACTGGAGTACAGACCTGTTGGTTGTGTGGGGAAGGGCAGCCGCTGAGGTTACCATTGCTGGGCATACCTGCCAGTAATTGGACAGAGATAAACCCGTATACTATACACGACACTAGTGCACAATGTCAACCTCACGGTTCACCCTTAGGGACACCTCCTTATCATTTGTCTCTTGTGAATCGATCCATGATTTATGTTAGGACAAAGGTTCCGAATTGCATCCAGCTTTCCAATACCAACTGGACCACAACCCTCATCACTCCTCCCCTGTGGCATCAGTTTTTGTGTAATGTAAGCTTACAGCGTACTAGCTGTGGCTTGACAGATGGCTATTGGTGGCTACGTGCAGATGGAAATGCTCATAAATTACTATCTGGGTGGAATGACGTGAAACAATGCACTATGGGATACCTTGTCCCACCTATACAGGTTGTAAATCACGCTGGCAAGATAAAGGAAATCATTAGAGGTGTCTGGAAAAGAGTGAGTCGGAATGTACCTTCAAATACCCTGCTCAGGTACAAAAGAGGTTTCCACAGCTTTGCCAGGGCCTTTGTATTTCCTTTGGAAATAGCACAGTTAGAAAAGGCAATAGTAAACATTTCGGCAGACATGGAAAGAATTGCAGAATCAACAGGAGATGCCGTAGAGAGGTTACAAACAGAAGTTGAGTCTCTGAAAGGAGTAGTTATCCAGAACCGTATGGTACTGGACATGGTTACAGCACACATGGGAGGTGTATGCACCTTAGTTAATTCCAACTGTTGCACCTATGTAGATGAGAGTGGACAAATATCAACAGATGTCTATGCAATTTGGGACCATGCCAAAGTACTACATGAAGTCACTACAGATGACACTTCCTGGTCAACAAATGTACAGAAAACTCTCCCTTCTTGGCTACTTGATGTATCTTGGCTTAAAACTTTGTTTGTAATAGTAATTTGTGTTGTGGCCCTGCTATTCATGCTTTGCATTAATAGCTATTGTTGTATAATTTTAATGACTTGGAACTCCAATGCCTATGCACAGTGGTAAAAGCATAAGCTTAGAAACAAGACAGAAAAAGGAACCTATTTCCAAGAGATGCAGGAGTTGTAAAAGAATTTACAAGCTCTCAAGAGAAAGGGGGGATAGAAAGGGTAAAAGCACTGTAGTTGGGCATACTTGGGCAAGGATAAGATCCATTGTAACCAGTATAGAAGCTAGCAAGCATTAACTGTAAGCTACAGACAGGATAAAACTTGGCAAGAAATAGGGAACAAAACTTGCAAAAATTAAGGACAGAGCTTGCTAAAACCAGTGAGGAAATCCCTGAAACAGCTAACAAGAGACTGCACATTCCTAGAGGAGAAAGGTGAAAAGTGCATGGCCATGAAGATGTCCAGCCTTCATCAGAGGACCACCGAGGAAGCCTTCCTCAGTGTGACCACCAGGGTGCACTGCGCCTGCGCCTCGCATATGCTAATGTTAGAAATGAGTACTGAGAAATAGTTTGTATAACCACACCTTTTCTAAGGAAAACAATAAATATGCATGAAATGTAGCCATAGATTATAATCTGCTGTGTGCTGGGGTGTGCGTGTTTGGAGGAGATATCCCCCGTGCCCCTGGCGCGCTGAATAAAGCAAATACCCACTTCTTGGACTTTGTCTCAGAAGCGTCTTTTGGCCCGGTTTTGGGTGATTCACTAGTCACTCCCAGTGTGATCTCAATCCCCCTCAGTGTGGTCCGAGTTGTCTCCAGCATGGTTCCAGTTGCTCACAGTTCCTCCCTGTATGATCCCAGTTTCACCCTGTTGTCCCTAGTACAGTCCCAGTCACTGCCAGTATGGTCTAGGTGGCCCCCAGTGTGGCTCCCAATTGCTCCCAGTTGCCCGCAACATGGTCCTGGTTCTGCCCAGTGCTGTTGCCTCCAATATGATTACAGACACTCCCAGTATATCCCAGTTGCCCCCAGCATGCTCATTCCCAGTTACCCCAGTTTTCCCAGCACGGTCTCAGCTGTCCCCAGGCTGATCTCATTCATTCCCAGTAAAGCCCAGTTGCCTCCAGCACGAACCCATCATTCTCAGTTGTTCCCAGTTTTTCCCAGTAGCCCTCAGTGTGGTCCCAGTTGCTCCCAGTATTTCCATGTCCATGGTCCAAGTGCTGCTCCCAGCCCTGATCCGTGAGGATGGGAATGTCCTGCTCCCTTCCCGGGCCAGGGTCACAACTGAGCCAGGTGTGCAGGGCAGGAGCTTGCCCTGAGCCCAAGCACTGTCCCACCTGCAGGATCTGCTTCCCATCGGCCTCTTCCTCTTGCAGCCCCAAGCCCAGCTTGGTGCTGAACAAAGGGGCTGGGCTGGGGCCATCCCCCGGTGGGGGCTGTGCACCCCCTCTGCCCCCTCCCCAAATTCCCTCCCAGGGAGAGCAGGAGCTTGGTCAGGAGCCCTGCGGGGTAGGAAAAGGAGGTGACACCGGGATAGGGGGTCACACATACTCTGGTGGGGGACACACACAGCCCCTGGGGACACCCCCTCACCTTCTCCTGCAGTGCCAGGAGGATGAACCCCAACATGGAGCCCCCGAGTCCTGGCAGCATCTTGGGCATGTGGGGTCTGGTGGCAGCTTTGGGTGTCTGGTGGAGTCATGGCCACCCCAAAACCCCCTCCCAGCCCCACAGCCACTCCTGGACCTCTCAAACCACCCCACAGTTCCCAGCCAGGACCCTCCCAACCACTCCCTGCAATATAAATGACCCCAAGAGCCACCAAAGCCTCTTCCCATCTCCCCCAAGACCCACCCAAATTCCCTCAAAGCCACATGGCTCTGCAAGCACCCCAAAACCCCCTCACAACCTTCACAGAAGGCCCCCAAACCCCCTCTCAGCACCACAAATGCCCACAAGAGCTCTTCCCAGGCCCCCAGGATCCCCTCCCACCCTCCATGCCACTGACCAGGAGAGTTTGGAGGACAGGAACATGCACAGCCAGGAGCAGCTCTGGCACTTCAGCAGCAATTTGGGTACTTTGTGGGGGACACCAACAATGGGGAGACTGAGGCCAGGGACTGGGACAGACAACCAGAATTCCTGGAGAACAGACGGGCTCAGGTAAACAAGTTGTGCTGGCACAACGGGCCCCAGCCGGCATGCATGGCCCCAGAACACCCGAATACTCCCATATAATCCCGTGAACCAACCCCAAATTCACCCCCAAATCCAAGTAAAATGGTGCAACTCTAGATTCTCTTCTATTTTTTTTTTTCCACAATTTTGGTTATTTTGACAGGATGAAGATGGAAATTATTTCGGTTGGAAGGCAACTTCAAGATCATCCAGCACTGCTTGATGCCACCAGAAGAAACAACTGGCCTGAGCAGGTGAGATTCACTTCTTCCCAATGAATTTCCAATGTTCATCAGAGACTAGATGGATATCCCTGCCCCTAGGTTTGTCCAGGTGGCTACAGGGAATCAGCAGGACATGGAGACCAGCAGCCAGGTATATTCCCAACATGGGTCACCCGGAATATGGGTCACCCGGTGTAACAGACGGTTCGGAAATTCCTGATTTGTCTCACAACTGTCATGAAGAGACAGAGGCTGAAACCCCGAACTCATGTGTACAGGGGGGGACCCCAGGCCCAAGAGCAGTGGGATGTTGGCCAAGGCATTACCCACATAGTGNTGTTTGGAGGAGATATCCCCCGTGCCCCTGGCGCGCTGAATAAAGCAAATACCCACTTCTTGGACTTTGTCTCAGAAGCGTCTTTTGGCCCGGTTTTGGGTGATTCACTAGTCACTCCCAGTGTGATCTCAATCCCCCTCAGTGTGGTCCGAGTTGTCTCCAGCATGGTTCCAGTTGCTCACAGTTCCTCCCTGTATGATCCCAGTTTCACCCTGTTGTCCCTAGTACAGTCCCAGTCACTGCCAGTATGGTCTAGGTGGCCCCCAGTGTGGCTCCCAATTGCTCCCAGTTGCCCGCAACATGGTCCTGGTTCTGCCCAGTGCTGTTGCCTCCAATATGATTACAGACACTCCCAGTATATCCCAGTTGCCCCCAGCATGCTCATTCCCAGTTACCCCAGTTTTCCCAGCACGGTCTCAGCTGTCCCCAGGCTGATCTCATTCATTCCCAGTAAAGCCCAGTTGCCTCCAGCACGAACCCATCATTCTCAGTTGTTCCCAGTTTTTCCCAGTAGCCCTCAGTGTGGTCCCAGTTGCTCCCAGTATTTCCATGTCCATGGTCCAAGTGCTGCTCCCAGCCCTGATCCGTGAGGATGGGAATGTCCTGCTCCCTTCCCGGGCCAGGGTCACAACTGAGCCAGGTGTGCAGTGCAGGAGCTTGCCCTGAGCCCAAGCACTGTCCCACCTGCAGGATCTGCTTCCCATCGGCCTCTTCCTCTTGCAGCCCCAAGCCCAGCTTGGTGCTGAACAAAGGGGCTGGGCTGGGGCCATCCCCCGGTGGGGGCTGTGCACCCCCTCTGCCCCCTCCCCAAATTCCCTCCCAGGGAGAGCAGGAGCTTGGTCAGGAGCCCTGCGGGGTAGGAAAAGGAGGTGACACCGGGATAGGGGGTCACACATACTCTGGTGGGGGACACACACAGCCCCTGGGGACACCCCCTCACCTTCTCCTGCAGTGCCAGGAGGATGAACCCCAACATGGAGCCCCCGAGTCCTGGCAGCATCTTGGGCATGTGGGGTCTGGTGGCAGCTTTGGGTGTCTGGTGGAGTCATGGCCACCCCAAAACCCCCTCCCAGCCCCACAGCCACTCCTGGACCTCTCAAACCACCCCACAGTTCCCAGCCAGGACCCTCCCAACCACTCCCTGCAATATAAATGACCCCAAGAGCCACCAAAGCCTCTTCCCATCTCCCCCAAGACCCACCCAAATTCCCTCAAAGCCACATGGCTCTGCAAGCACCCCAAAACCCCCTCACAACCTTCACAGAAGGCCCCCAAACCCCCTCTCAGCACCACAAATGCCCACAAGAGCTCTTCCCAGGCCCCCAGGATCCCCTCCCACCCTCCATGCCACTGACCAGGAGAGTTTGGAGGACAGGAACATGCACAGCCAGGAGCAGCTCTGGCACTTCAGCAGCAATTTGGGTACTTTGTGGGGGACACCAACAATGGGGAGACTGAGGCCAGGGACTGGGACAGACAACCAGAATTCCTGGAGAACAGACGGGCTCAGGTAAACAAGTTGTGCTGGCACAACGGGCCCCAGCCGGCATGCATGGCCCCAGAACACCCGAATACTCCCATATAATCCCGTGAACCAACCCCAAATTCACCCCCAAATCCAAGTAAAATGGTGCAACTCTAGATTCTCTTCTATTTTTTTTTTTCCACAATTTTGGTTATTTTGACAGGATGAAGATGGAAATTATTTCGGTTGGAAGGCAACTTCAAGATCATCCAGCACTGCTTGATGCCACCAGAAGAAACAACTGGCCTGAGCAGGTGAGATTCACTTCTTCCCAATGAATTTCCAATGTTCATCAGAGACTAGATGGATATCCCTGCCCCTAGGTTTGTCCAGGTGGCTACAGGGAATCAGCAGGACATGGAGACCAGCAGCCAGGTATATTCCCAACATGGGTCACCCGGAATATGGGTCACCCGGTGTAACAGACGGTTCGGAAATTCCTGATTTGTCTCACAACTGTCATGAAGAGACAGAGGCTGAAACCCCGAACTCATGTGTACAGGGGGGGACCCCAGGCCCAAGAGCAGTGGGATGTTGGCCAAGGCATTACCCACATAGTGCAGGTATGCGTGTGCACCGGACTAAGAACTGGTCCCATGGGAACCACGGAGAGAACAAAGGGCCGTTACAGTGGCCTGAGCTGCGGACAAGGCTGGTACGTGTTGGACCTGCCCTGGCCTGTCCTGCACTCTGTTTCAACAAGCCTGTGGAACAATGACTATTCCCCACCTGCCTGGTGAAGCAGGCCCCCCCTCCTTTACTACAAAACAGACCCCAAAGCCCACCGTGATTTTGAGATCTCCCCAGCGAAAGAAGAGCTCTCCTTCAAGACCTACGAGGGCACGTCTCTTTTGTTGGTAGCTATATTATCTGTCCCCCTCCCCTTTTCTGTCTCTTTTCTTTTCTTTTTTTTCCTTATTTCTCTTCCTTCTATCGCATCTGAGTTGGGTATTTTAATAAAGGTGTTCTGATTTGAGTTAANGGTATTTTAATAAAGGTGTTCTGATTTGAGTTAAAGTTGGGTTTCCCTTGTGACTTTTGCACTCTTGAGATCAGGTTAACGAACAAGTCACAAAAAATCTACTTTAAGGCAGATCGTGACACCGGGAATATGGGTCACCAGGGCTCTGCCCAAAGTGTGTCCTCTAGTGGGGGATGGAGTTGGAGCAGTGCACAAAGCTCTTCCCACACTCGGGACACTCACAGGGCTCTCCTTACCAGTGGCTCCATTGGCGTTGGGTCAAGGTAGAGCTATGTGAGAAGGTCTTCCCACACCTGGAGCACTTGTAGGGCCTCTCCCTGGTGTGCATCATCTGGTGGATGATCAGGTTGGTGCACTGGCTGAAGCTCTTCACACATTCCCCACACTCTTAGGGCCGTTCCCCAGTGTGGGTGTTCTGATGGAGGATCAGGTAGTTGCTCCAGCTGAAGTTCTTCCCACACTCCAGGCACTTGTGGGGCTTCTCCCTGTAATGAAGCTGCTCATGGACCACCAGGTCCAAGCTCTGGCTGAAGCTCTGGCCACCTTCCCAGCACAGGGTGTGTCTTTTCGCCTCAGAGCACCCTGGGCTGGCTTTGGAGCCCTTCCTTGCGTGAGATCTCTGGGGTTCTTCCTCCCCATTGGATTGCTGTGCCATGGAGATGCTCAGAACAGCCTCTTCCATGAGGTTCTGCCAGGTCCTCCCTGGTCTCCATCCTCAGCTGTGTTCTGTGGAAGGAAGGACAAGGAGAGGATGGGATTTGCCTCTGTAGCAGAGGGAAGGGGAAGGAGATCCCTCCAATCCATCCCCGGCAAGACGGCATCGGCAGCAGGGTTGTCCTGCAGCCAGGGGCCATGCTGGGCTGGGAGATGGAGCAGGAGAGAGGGGGAAGGGGCAGTGACTTCCTCCTCACCTGCCTGGGTGTCGGGGGCCATCTTCCTCTTCTCCATCCAGACAAGGTTTAGGAATGAGAAATCCTGGTTTGAGGGGAATAAACAAGGTGTGAGTGTGTTGGGTTGGGGATTCCTTCTGCCCAACTCCATCTCTCGAAGTCACTGGGCATCTGAGGTCCATAAAAACCTCCAAGAACCAAGACAGAGTAAACAAAAAGGCCTCCCAGGGCCCCCCCTTTTCAGTCTCATCACTTTGGGGTTCTGGGCTTCCCCCTCCTTGGGGCTGCTGGGGGGCCCATTGGTCCTGGGGATGTCCCCTCTCCAGGGTCCGTCTTAGTGAAAGGAATGACGGACTTGTCTTTACAAACAAACTGTAGGTCTGCTGATAAATAAAATTGGATACTGAGACATTAAAGAAACAATGGGAAGAACCATGAATTCCAGGAATTAAAAGAAAAAAAATTAAGGGGGTGGGGGTTATACATTAGAAGGGAATCTTTGGTATTAGGCATTCCAGGAAGTCTGTGCCTCTCAAATACCTCAGCCAATGGGGAAAGAGAGAGGGAAAATGGGGCCAGGAAATTAGGATAAAAAGGAGGCTGCATCCTCCAAAAATTTGAGAGATCCCAGAGGGAATGCCCAATGGCCTCTCCCTTTATTCGAATAAAGTAAAAGGACTCCTCTGTCTCCTTTTTGGACATAAACCTCTGGTGTTTGTGGATATATATTCCTAACATTAGAGATGCTGGGGAGGTTTCAGGGGTCTCACAAGTCCCTTCTCCCCTGATTCTTATTCGGCTTCTAGCGTCCCCCTTTACAGCCTTCCCCCACTCCAGGCACTCGGGGCTTTCCCCTCTCCCTGTCGCCCCTTTCAGGGCCATGGGGTCCTGGCCCCACCTCATCTCCAGGCTCCCGCACCCCTCCAAGCTGTTGGGGGTCTCCCAGCTCCAGTATTGTCCCTCTGTGCTCTTCCCACTCTGGGGATCCCACATTCCACCCCCTGGCTCACCCAACGATCCCCAAAACTGATGTCCCACACGATTGCCACATGGACTCCCCAAGACCCCCAAGGGGCATCTGATATCACTGCTGGTCAGCACTCCTCCAATTAAACTACACTCCATTACACCATACTGCTGAACGACAAGGAAGTCCAATGCTTTGGATACATTCCACCTCTGCCCTATGAATTGCTTCCAATGCTGTACCTTTCCTCCAGCTG
>WEKY01021791.1:0-18522 GCA_013390045.1 Picathartes gymnocephalus
TGGAAATTAATCATCTGTCCAACATTTTGCAGATCTTCTGTAGGTTTTCACAAGAGAGCAGATGAGGTATTTTTGCTGATCCTGCAAAGGTTATATGAATTATTCTGAACTGTAGAACAATTTTAATACAGGTGTTCTGATAGAGTTGTGCAATCATAATTTATCTTTTAAGTATTTACCAAAAAGGTAACTAGACCTGGAATTTAGAGCTAACAGTATAGTATAATATATTTTCAGGAAAAATACCCCAAAACATTTTGAATGGCTGTTTTGGGGAGATGATTCAATTAAAATTTTAAACATACAAAACAAATTTTCCTCTAAAGTCTTATCTCCTGTTTATATATCAACCAATAGTTCTAATATTGAAAATATTGTAATCTTGCACTGTTGTGCAAGAAAAGCAGATGCTTAAGAAGTTCAGACTGAATTGTTAAACTGAAAGCATAGAATTCTATTAACTTCTTTGCCCAGCAGACAGCTTTTCTGTGTTCTTTTTTATTGTATCTTATATGATAAAATATACTTGAATACTTAAATGTGAACAATACACCAACATAAAATTTCTCCATTCTGACATTTTAAAAACAGGTGAGAGTTCTATTTAAAACTGAGTAGATTGTACTTGCGTTTGTGCAGTTTTCATATTTCTGGAAGTAGTTTCATTAGAACCTTGGAATAATTTGTACATGATAGAATTATGTTACCGATTGATCAGGAGCTTGTGTTGAGATGAATTTGAGACAATGCCTAAGTCACGACTAACTGATGTTCTGAAGTTGTAGAAGAGATGGACCCAAAGCCAAAAAACAAAGTTCTTCAAAACTGAATCAGACTGAAATCCCTGTTTTGAGTCTAGAGTTCAGGCAGTTTGGGCTCCCTGGCTGTACCTTCAGTCTCCCAGCAGAAGACTCACCAATGACAGCCTGTGTAGTATGGCAGCTAATGCTGCTTTTGTTCTTGATTGCTGTACTGAACACCTACCTGTCAAACGACAAGATACTTATTTAGTTGTGGTGGATTGAGCTTGGCTGGACACCAGATTCTCACCAAGCTGCTCTATCCCTCCAATCCTCAGCAGGATGGAAAAAAACCTCATGAATCAAAATAAAGGCAGTTTAATAAAGCAAAAGCAAGTGTTGTGCAGAAGCACAGGAAAAGAAAATATTTTATTCTCTACTTCTCATCACCAAGCCACTTCCTGGGATGCAGGACTTCAGCATAAGTAATGGTTGCTCTGGAAGACAAATGTCATAAATAACAAATGTGCGTATGTATGTGTGTGTCCACCCCCTTTCTCCTCCTTTCTTCTACCTTTTATTGTTGAGTGGATATAATATGGTACGGAACATTTCTTTGGTCAGTTTGGGTCAGCTGGCCTGACTGTGGCCTCTGCTAAGATCTTTCCCAAACACTGGTGTGTTATCAACACCTTTCTAGCTACTCACGCAAATCCCAGCACCATGAGGGTTGCTGTGGGGAAAATTTACTCCATCTTAACCAGACCAAATACATTAGTGTTGTGTTTAAATCTGCTATTTCCAATTTTTCATATGCAGGTTTTGATTAGATCTTGCTATTTTTTTTATGTGTAGTTTCTGAAGTTTTGTGTTTGCTTTGCATTCTCAAAATAAAAGCTCTTCATTCACTGTCTTACCATTTAACATCCCTGTTTTTGCAGCAGTGTGCAGCTTTTTATCTTGCTCTGCCCACAGTTATTTGCAAAGCTAGAAAGATGATCATGTGTTTTCTACATAAAGTAGACTAAAGAGTGCTACAAACTCCTAACCTAATTTTGTTAAAGTAATTCTGATGACTGTGTGTTATTGGTCTTCATTGTTGTTTATTTTGTTTGTTATTTACTGTTCCTTTTGTTACCTGAAGGCTAGCAAGTGATGACTTCTCTTGCTCTTCCATCTGGTAGGGAAAGGACAGTTGCTTCAGCAGACCTCTCTAAGACTTGTTTAGCAAGGATCCTTCCCTTACTTTTTACATGCTCAACATTTTTACAGATCCAGCTTTTATTCCATGAAGGCATGCCACATAAATTTTTTTCTTTCTTCTAGTTTCTTTTTCAAAGTTCTGGCAATATTAGTTACCTATGTTTTTTCAAGTCAAGAGCTACTTCTCATAGCATCATGATGTGGATTAGTTGTATTATGGAAAAATAGGCTGTTAGGAACATTCAGAACACAAGGTCAAAATTAGTTTTCCTGAAGTGTGAAGTTTCATTCAGGCCAGTTTTGAGTGAGGAGGAATGAGAAGCATCCAGATGACTCTGTTGGGATTAGCTGCCCTTTGACCATAGCAGCACTAAGCCAAAATCTGTGATGCCCAGCTGGCCTGCTGCGTTTTGTGGTGATTTGACACTATTCTTGTAAATGTCCCTGGCCTTCCAAAAGGCTGTCAATTTGTGTGGAACCTACACTGGTTTCAACATTCACTGCAACGTGGTAGAATCTTTATCTGAACAAATGCTAACGATTGCTCTCCCTTCTTGAAATACACAAGCCTTTACACACACGCACACAAAAAAACCCCAGTTTCCCAGGGCTCATTGCCTCAGGTATTGCTCAAGGCATTAAAAAAATAGTGTAGCTGCTTCTGTTCCTTGATCATAATTAATCTAAAATCAGTTCAGCCACAATGACAAGTTTTGCCTGAGCTGACAAACCATGTTGAAATTGAAGTAACATGCCTGAACTGATTGTAAAAAGTTCAGCTTCTCTGTAGATAATCAGGAATGCACTTGAATGCTTTAAAAGAAAATGTTGAATTATTCAGAACTTGTGAGTCTCCTGGCAAGACAGGTCTTGCGCTGCGTCAAACCTAACACTGAAATAAACTCTCATGAATGAGCTGATTCATAGATATAGCCTTTATTTTGAGATCAGGCAGGGGAATTTTAAATAGTTATCTCATGCAAACAAATGTATAAGTGCAGGTCATAGATGACCACCTGATAATTCCTCTATCAGACTAGTGTTTCTGTTGGAAGGAAAGAATGGTTTTGGATGGCTTTGATGTCAGTAGTTCAGTAGAGGTTGCAAAAGATGTCATGACTGGTTCGGTGAAGGAATTTTATTTCACTGCATGAGGGAGAGTGGAGACAGTAGAAAGAATTGTATTTTTAGGTATAGTTTCTTACCATTGCCAGAAAGTTCTGCAACATTCCAGAGGTAAAAATTATGATTAATAATAAAAACAGCTCTTGCACTTACCCAAGATTGGGGAGAATGCCTTTGGGAAGTCCAGGAGAGCTTGCAAAAAACACAAATACCCAAGAAGCAGTCAGTAAGCTCTCCCATACCCATTCAATCCCAAGTATTGAGTCAAAATCAGTTTTTAGAACAATGCTGTATAATATGCAGCTCTAGTCCATTTTTAAGGTATTCTGTGTCACTCATTTGGTTTCAAATCTCATTTTCTATATGTGAAGAAGCTGTGAATTTCAGTGATTTTTTTGTTTGTTAAATTTATACTTTTTACTGTCTCCCTGCTTTTCAATCTGTTTATCTTATTTCCTCTTCTTTGCAATCTCCTCTAAGTTTGTTTTTTTCTGAAAACTTGATGTTTCAATATTATCACTGATGGCAAAATGAGAGGGTTGACCGTTTTTTAAACAAAATGAAAGAGCAGTGTCTGTATTTCATCTTTGTCCCCTGCAGTCGCCCCCTCCATTCTGGTAGCATCTCAGGACGAAAGTTTGAAGCAGCCTGCACAGGGCTTTTTCCTAGTTAATGTGTTCTTAGAAATACTGTGGTATAAATTGAAGTCTGTCGGGCCCAAAGTGTAGTGGTAAGGCTGTGACTGTGCTTGTAGTTTCCTTCTGGCATTCCTCCTAAACAATCTCTTCAACACATTTTCAAATTGTGCAGCTCAATACCTAGTTAGATCCCTGAAGTCTCTTGGGTTTTTGTATAGTAACAATGGGAAGTGCTGCATAGTTTTCAGCTGCAGCTGCATCCATCGAAACATTTCACTTATCTTGAAATAAGTTTTGATTGTCCGTTGGGTTGTGGACATCTTTGAAGGGGAAGGTGACCAAACTGTTAGTTATGAAGGTCTAGAAGTACATGTTGTGAGTATAACTAGTAAAAAAGAAGTGGTGTGTTCCCTTTTCTCTTGATACGATTATGGCAAAGTTTTCAGTCAGAAATAAATACAGTAGCTAGGCTGCACTGGGATCAAAGAAATGCATAATATCCTTCTGAGGTGGTTTGATACACATGCCAGAAGAGCTGGTTATCTCTGAGAGATACCTGGAAAGCATCATCGTCATTTCCACATGTGGCTTAGCGGTCCTCAACAGAGACATGACTGAAACGACCTGCATCTGCTAGATGTCCTCATCTTTTGTGCGTTTATACTCTTCCTCACACTGTGTGGCACTCTGTTTTCCCCAGAATTTCAGGTGACTGAAACCATGCCTTACATATACAAATGTTTTCCCAGTTGTCATTTTACAAGCAGTGATAAACAGAACAGGGGCTGTACCATTTTGGTTTAGAACGAAACACAGGCATAGGTGCCAGCCTTCATCTCATCTGCCTTGGGTCTGTTGACGTAATCTGAATAGTTCCAGGGTTCTAAAGGTCATACCTGTGTATCCTGCACCTCTGGAATGACTTCTACACGCTGTGCTCAGGGCCTTGGATGCTTTGCCATTGGAAGAAGGTACAAATACACCCTGTAAATAAACCTTTTCCCTAATTCAGGATCAAGAGGGAGAAGTGTATTCTAGGTGGGAGCTCAGAAAGCTCCTTAGAATCCCTCGTTTGATTTTCCCTGGATATCGTCATGTAGCCTACATCCCCATAGGGCAGTCAGTGCCTTCTTGGTGGTCCAGGTACATTGTGCTGTCTGTACAACTGTGTCTGGTCTTTTACAGATTTGGTAGTGTCTCTGCCTCAGATTTACCAGTTCTTGCAGATTTAAGGTATCTAGAATTTACCAGTCTTCTGGAGTCTTTCATTCTTCACTCTTAGTGTCACCTGCAAGGTGCTAGCTGCAGAGGCTAGGGACAACTCAAGCTCTCTGTTACTGTAAATATTTGTGACCTGTTTGTGGCCTGTTAACTTGGCAAACCCTTCTTTTTTCTTTTTGTTTTCCCTTGGGTTTTTGTTTTGCATTTTTTTGGTTTGTTTATTTGGGATTTTTTTGGTGATTGTTTCTTTTGTGTGTTTGTGTATGTGTGTGATTTTTCTGTTTTGAAAAACAAGAAATCATTCAGTGGAATAAAAACTACCTTAAAGCAATGAGCTTACATTAAGTACAGGGAAGAGTATGAGTGCCTCCTATCTGTGGGTTCATATACAGCTTCCTGTCTTTTTTTTTGACAGTGATTTTAAAACGACTTTTAAATAACCAATTTTATGTTAAATCTTTGGTATTTTGTGGGGTTATTTCCTGCTTTGTGCATAAGTCCTGTTCTTCTGTGTAAATGTGGCAGCCATTGTCATTCTGGATCTCTTGAGTTAATAATGCTAGAAGTTTTCATACAGTTAATTACCATAAAAAGTTCCATCATTTTTTCCATCACTGGTTAATAGGCTGACAGGGCCCATCAGAACTGTGTAACACTGCCTTAAGGCAAAGGGAGGGAAATAAAAGAAGGTAGAACGTATACCAATATCCATGAAGGCAGTCTACTTTAAAAGAACTGTATTTAATCAGCATATATTCAGAAAAACATCTTCATAGATCTTAAAATTAGTGGTTTTGTGTGTAACTCACCTGCTGTTTTCTGATTTCAAAATTTTAAAAATAATATTTCCTTTTCTTTCTTCACATTTTTAGGGACTGTGATGAAGGAACATGCAAAGATAAATCTAACATTTTGTATGCTTGGGCAAGAAATGCTCCACCTACCAGGCTGCCCAAAGGTATTGGCCCTTTAATATGGAGTTCTTGTGTGGACGTAAGAACCTGGTATATCTGGGAACATACTGTAATAATGGTATTATGTCTAATTGATAAAAACTGTATAAACATCAACCTCATTAACTATGAAATGTATTATGCTAGCTAATATACTTGTGGGGTTTTGTCATTCTGTTTGCTATATCATTTTGGGTTTCTATAGGGGTAAAAAAGGCAGAGGGAGAGATAACTATCATAAGATACTTTTTATTTTTATATAGCAATAATCTTGCATTTCCTACTATATGTTACTAGAAGGTTACCATTTATGTATCTCTCAGTAGCACACTAACTACATTAAAATATTTTTGTTTGTTTTGGAAAGCACAAACAAGTTCAATTGACACATTGAATTTTTCCTGTTTAAAGTATACGTTGGCAATTTAATGTTCTTTTCATTTTTAATGTTTTGATCCAGATGGGTGACATGGTTGTATGCCCATTTTCTTGTATGATAGACAACTCTGCTGAATTAAATCAAAACATTTTAATCTACTTGGAGTGGTATATCTGGAAAACAGGGTGAAGTGCTTCTTTGTAATTACCACTTACAGTCTTAGAAATATCTACCACCTGTATAGCCTCGATCTGGAAATATCTTGAATTCTAAGTATTTTTCTTTCATCTTTTACCGCCCATTTTCATAGCCAGGGGCAGTATCATGAAAATGCTTGTTTTTTTAATAATCCATTTACACACTTAGCAACATGAATGTTACTTGATTTGGTTATCAGAATGTCAAGGTAAAAAAAAAAAGTTAAATGGCGGATTCTATAGAAGCTTTATGCTTGGAGGATTCTGTGGAAATTTTGCTGTTAAATCCCAGCTAGTAATACTTTTCTTATTAGTAAGCTGTGCAAAAAGACAAGGTTTGTAGGGAGCATTCATAAAGATGCCTCATTTGTGCACAGAGAGGCTGCAGTCCCATTTATAAGTTGGCTTTGCCGGTTACTGTGGGATTCCCTGACCAGATATGAAGAAATTGCTTTCTCTGCTTCTTTTGAAAAATGTTCATTGTAGAATTGGTTTAGAGAAATCCCTTTTGGTGATGGTGATAACTTCCAATTTCGTTATTTCAGATTATTTCAAGCTTCTCTATTGTGCTTTGTGCCTGTGCTTGCTTCTCTTATCAAGTCATAGCTGCATAATTTCTCCAAGATTTTTTCTGCATGTAATATTAATATAATCTAAAAATATTTTGCTGTAGATCTTCTTCTCTTATCATTCTCAATGTCTTCGTAGTAAGTTAGCATTAATTAGTTTATGTCATGCAGAGGTTATATGAGAAATGAAAGTTCCACCCAATCCTACATGGATGACAAGACTTCATTTTTATTTTGGATTTTTGTAAAATCTGGATTAATGGTCTTTGATTGAGAGAGTTCTCTGCATAAAGCAGGTATCTGTTCATTAATAATTAAGTTATGGTCCTAGCTTCTTAGCCTGTTTGGGATCATGTGCTGGTGGGTTTCCTGGGTTTTCTTCAAAGTTTTCTTCAGTGGTGGCTGAAATTTTCTACCCCTTCACTCTTAGCCATTAAAGTGATTTGTATTTTTTTATATTGTCAGTGATGGTGAATCATCTTATATTTTATTGTTTCTGAAAACAATACATTTTCCTTCTCTTAGGTGTTGGATTCAGAGTTGGAGGAGAAACGGGTAGCAGATTCTTTGTTCTCCAGGTGCACTATGGAGATGTTAGTGCATTTAGAGGTATGCATTTTGGAAATTCGCTCTGTGAGTTGTATCAGCTACAGCATCAAAAATATTCATCTGTAGAAAATAATTTTTCTGTTAGTGCCATTTGCGAAGATCAATGGTCATATTTGTAATGCAGTTGGTATATTAACTTGATTTTATAAACTTGATTTATCTCTATAAATATTTGAAAGGTGAACACTTTTTTTCTTCAAAAAATGTGGAGCAAATGACTTTAAGTAATCAAGAAGCAGATTAATAATTTTAAGTTTAGGGAGAAACTTGGGGTTTCCCTGTATAATTCAGTGTTTTCTTTAATGAAGTTGAAACAAATAGGTGTGAACACACTTAACCTATCATTTTACTTGAATAGATTGTGAACAGATAATCACTGGCCAGTCAGTCACAGTATTTGTGTTTGGAAAAAATGTAACTCATGGAGACGGTGTCTTTTTTGTTTGTTTGTTGGCTTGGTTTTTTTTTTTTTTTTTAAGATGGAACACTCATTTCAAGCATAGCAATATACATTCTTGTGATTGAGTGTTTCACAAAATCACATAACGAAACAAACCTGTGGAAGTCATCTGGTCCATGCCCTCCCTGCTGAAGCAGGGCCACCTACAGCCCATTGTCCAGGCCCGTGTCCAGCTATATTCAGGGGAGGAAACACCACAGGGCAACCTGTGCCAGTGCTTAGTCACCCACACAGTGAAAAAGTTTCATTGTGTTCAGCGGAAGCCTCCTGTGTTTCAGTGTGTGCCCATCATCTCTGGTCTGGCCACTGAGCACCACTGAGAAGAGCCTGGCTCCCTTTTCTTTGCACCTTCCCTCCAGACCTGTCCCTTCTTCAGGCTGAACAGTGCCAGCTCTCGCAGCCTTTCCTCACAGGAGAGATGCTCCAGTCCCTTCGTAATCTACATGGCCCTTAGCTGGACACTGTCCATGTCTTTCTCACACTGGGGAGCCCAGCACTGGGCACAGAACTCCAGATGTGGCCTCAATAGTGCTGAGCAGAGGGGAAGGATGCCCTTTGCTGATCTACTGGCCCTGCTTTGGCTGGTGCAGCACACAGCACCATCTGGCTTCTTTGCAGCAAGGACACACAGCCAGGTCATGCTCAGCCTGAGGAGCCGCAGGTCCTTTCCCGACAAGCTGCTTCCCAGCCTGTTGGTGCCTGGAGTTGTACCTCCCCACATGCAGGACTTGGCACTTCCTCTTGCTCTTCATGAGGTTCCTGTCAGCCCGTCTCTCCAGCCTGTGCAGGTGCCTCTGGATGGCAGCACAACCATCCGGTGCATCACTCACTTCTCCTAGTTTGGCATCATCTGCACTTGCTGAGGGTGCACCTGCCCCATCATCCAGGTCATTAATGAAGATGTTGAACAGGACTGGAGCCAGTACTGATTCCTGGGCTGTACCACTAGTTGCCATCCTCCAACTAGACAACCATTCAGCCAGTGTTCAGTCTACCTCACTGTTCATCCAGACTGTATGTTATGAGCTGCAATTTGGGAAATTTGAATTTCATTATTGCATATTGACATATTGGTGATCTGTGATTTTGGGGGATTATTTTATTTATTTATTTGTTTGTTTATACTTCATGTTGCATTTTGTGCTTTAAACCTGAAATACCTTCTTCAGACACCTTTGAGGTGCATATATTCCTGCTTTCACTCTGTAAATCACATTCTATGTAAAGTTTTTGGGTTATAGCCTCTGTGGTCATCAAGAGGAAAAACCTGTGTGTCGTCATTCCCACTCATCTGTGATACATTACTGCAGTAGGATTTAAACAAGAATGTGAAGAATCTCATAGGCTAAGTGAGAATGAAAATGTTGGACTTTAAAGAAGAGAAAGCTGAATAAGAACAAAAAAATTAAGGGAGGAATATGCATTACAACAGTAGTTCGAGCTGTGCCTGTGGCCTTTCTGTCCTTCTGTGGTGTCATAAATGATCCACAGACTGTACTTGGTTTTGAATGGAGAAGTTACCAGGTAGGTGCAGCTTGCCAGTGCCATGCAGCCCCTCTTCTGTGCATCTCTGGCAAGGTTTGGACAATACTTAGCTAGAATTTAAGCAGCATTGTCTGAAGCATAAGGTTTGGTTTCTACCATGACATGAAGATATAAAATGGCTTAATGGCAATATTGGTAGAGAAGGAGGAAGGAATAAGCTGAGCGTGCCTGCATGGTTTGAACTGAGCATATATGCAAATGTGGACAGCTGAGGTTGAAAGAATTGATTTTCATGAGAGAGTTCAGATGGACCCTTAAAACCCATGTGATTCTTTGCCTGCTAAAATCTGAATAATTAAAGTTGCAAACCTCTAAAGAGAGCATATTCATTGACAGCCTGTTCTTCATTATTGCTTGGGAACACTTAGAATTCTCACTGTTCATTTTCACTCTTAAGTAGAATATATGAGGATGTGGTTATTAAAAAAAGAAACAAATTAGATCAGTAACCTTCACTTCATGTTGAGAATGTCTTTGGAAATTTTTATTAACAACTTGACTTGTTAGTCAAAGCTTCTACTCAAAAAACCCACTTGCACCCTTAGAGAGACTGGGGAAAAGAAATCATCACCTGAAATTAAAACATCATTTTATACCCCCAATAGACCCTCTGCAGTAGACTTCCTTATTTTTTGCCTGGAATATATGTGCAGTACTTAGAAATGGCATAGCTGTAAGCCTCCAAAATTATGAAAGTTTAAGAAGTGTTGACTGATAGGTTTATGATGTGGAGATGACACCAGTGTCATGTACTGTTTCAGCTGTTACAGAGTATGACAGAGTACCCTCCATTTTTCAGTGTCTTTTGCTTGGTAGTCTATGATCTTATTTTAAAGTAAAAAATAATCTATCTTTTCTGCTGTTTGTGAGAAGAAATGCTTTTAATGTTGCCTACCTGTGAAAATTCCAGTAAAGAAAAATATCATTTTAATCTAATAAAACGTCCTAAACCTTCCTGGTAGTGTTCAAAGATATTCAGTGCATAATCTTCAACTAGTTTCACAAGTATTTTAAAATTTCAGGAATAACCTAAAGGGATTTTTCTTGGAATGAGATGTCTGTTGATAACCAAAGACATAAGCATAAGCATACAGCCAAAGCATAAGAATACAGTCACTGAAGTTTGTATGTAAGCACATGCAATTGTTGCAGTTTAGAACAGAGGATGAATGATGACATGTGCTCACTTAACTTGTTATGCTTTCAGTAGTACATCAAAGATTCCAAAGCATTGTTCAGAGTTTATTATTCTGACTTACAAATAATTGCAAATACAAAATACTTGACTTGATGTAGTAGTTATTTATGTATTAGCACCCAATATTATTTCCTATCCATTTTGGGGGGAAAAAATTCCGTGGTTAAGATCATCAACTCTCAAGTTCAGCTCTTTTAAAAAGAATAATTTTCATTTCATTAACCAGGTATTAAATTAATTCTGCTTTCCATGCCTTCTTACCTATAATCCTGAGCTAAGAATTCAGATTCAGATATGCACGTTACTCTCAGATAACAAAATAAAACTTACTATACCTTGTCTAATGTAAACAGATAAAAATTTAGGCTAGAGAACGAAAAATACATTCTACAAAAAAATGTGTAGAGAACCATATTAGAAAATTATTAATTTCTTCATTTAATTTTCTTTGCTTTTTATATTGTAAAGCAAAAATTATTATGGAGTTATGCCTGATAGTGGATACAGTTATGTAACAAGTAAAAAATTGTCAGAAATTTGTCTGCTTTTTTATGTAGTTATAAGTGTTTAGAGTTCAGACTCAAATTACTGTAAATCTAGCCATCTTTAGGTCTGTAAAGGGACCCAGTTAGCTTTGAACTTGGGCTGTAGGGATATGCAGTGCAGTTGTCATCGTGGTCTTGTTTTATTCTTCTATGTAAGCACCTTTGAATCTAAATTTTAAAAAACATAGTCTTTTTCTAATACCTAGAATTTTTTTTTTTTCTTCCCTTCATATAACAAAGTGTTGTCTTAGGGTTTGGTTTTTTTTGTTTGGGGAGAGTAATTAGTTTTGGCCACCAATCTAGTAGACGTCTTAAAAAGATCTGTTTCCTCATAAGAATGTAAGTTGTGTATTGTCATTTGAACATTATTCTGAACATTAGATTCAGTGTGCTTCTCTTTGATATTCTCTTGGACATGCTAGTGTCTTGAATAAAGTTAGCTTTGCATATTCACAGAGATTCATGGCTATGATATATTATTATATCCTTTTAGCACAGATGTTATTAAAACTGGTGATTAGTCATCTGTGACCTTTATGAGGTCTTCATCTGTTAAAAAATTTATATTGAACCAGGATCAACAATTGTCTCTTTTGTATTTGGAAAGTAAGTTGTGGAAATGTCACTGGAGATTCTGTGTTTGCATTTTGTTTTTCACAAATTGAATAAAGGTACAGTTTCATTCCAGATTTCATACTAGACTTTTAAAAAGAGTTTTACTTAATTGATATTGGATGAGTGAACAGTTCGGCAAGCGCAAGCACTTTGGCTTACATGAAAAAACAAAATTAAGGTAGTTTTATGTATCAAATATTAGATAATAGTGAATGCAGTATTATTTGTCTCATTCTTTGGTAGGACCTCAAGTTCATTTTTTTGCTGCATGCCTTTGCTCCTTAAATATATCTTAGTATAAGTTACTTCCCCATGGGGATTAGCTTCGGAATTGCCTTGCTCAGAGGTTGTGCTCACCTTTGAGACTACTTCTTATCTTTATTGAAGCAAAGCCAATTCTGAGACTATGTGGAGATTCTGGTACAAATCAAGGGCTGACTTTGGAATAACAAGAGGTTTGGAGCTTCGTAAAAAGTGCCACTCTGTTGCAGTGAAAGTTTATAAGTATTCTAGTCACCGTGTATGAGTGCTTACTGTTCCTATGAAATACTAAAATAGTTTGAGCAGAGTGCTCAGTAATTTATAATCCCCATACTCAGAGTGCAAAGAAGATAGGTTTTGAAGAGTGTTTTGTTTCTATGAGTAAAAAACCCATAAAATTTTAAGCATCTAGGAAGTCCTAGAAGTGTCAATGTCTGTGGCAGATTATCATGCATGTAATTGAAGAGTTCAGGACTGTAGATATGGATAGACAGATTAGCAGAAAGCCTGTCAGGCTTGCTTCAGAAGTCTTAGCAAAATCAGCTTACAGAAGGAGAGTGTTTCTCCTTGGGATAATTTGCCTTCACATCAGGTGTATTTAATTTGAAAAACTGTTGAGTATTTCTAGTATTTGAGATATTTCTCCTAGAAAACATTATAAACAGGAGTAGCATTGGTGATTTGTTTTAACTAATTCAAACATTTATGGGCAGTTAAACTTGCAATGATCGTTGCAATGTTATCATGCACGGTTTTTAAAAATTCCATACTTAAAATCTGAAGCCAGTTTAATGTGCACCATCAGCTTTGTTTGACATGGGTAAATACAAACAGGGAATATTTAATATGATTGTGTTTGCACAGAACACAAAAGGCAGTCACAAGCACAACTTCAGGATTCATTTGAATTGGAAACTGCATGGACAATTTGCTGTCATTTGAACCTTCTTTCTGAAGTATATAAAAACGCATTTTCCAATCTTTGTCATATGGCAAATATTAACTAGTAACTTCTTTGTCCCAGAGCAGTGCTTATTTACTGAATAGCTGAAGCAAGGAAATCAAAGTAGTTAGACATGCTGGACAAGCTTAGGTCAGGTAGTGAAGCTTGAAAAGAAGTTGCACAGGGAAGTGGCATGACCTCATTGCAGTCAGCCTTCTTGAGTGAAATGTTCAGAGCTTTGAGTGTTTCAAGGAGGTGAATTGAAGGAAGGAGAAGCAGGGAAACAGTTCCAGCATCCCTCTGTAATTGTTAGAAAAACATTTAGTTCAGTTATGGCTAAATATAATTACAAACAGAATTATAAAGCACTGTAGGAGTTCCTGAAAGCTTTAGACTAATGTATCCATCCATTATTTTACTCTTGACACAGCACTGCAGATCAGATACTTGTACCAGAAGTTCTTTTGTGCTTCTCCTGATACTGATTAGTAGCAATTGTAATAATTAGTAGCAACTTTCCAACTATCTTCAGTTCATCTTGAAATTGCTCTTTTTAGATGAAAACGCTGATTAATTTTTTTTCTATGCTCTGAAAATTCAAATTGTGTCAAAATACTTTATTATTGCCAAACTGAAATGTATTGGAGTTTTTTTTCACCCTCCTATGATGTTACTTTTAAAAGAGATACTATGATGTAGTAAGGGCTAAATTTTTCAGATATGAAAAATTAGTTTGATGAGTTTGGGGATAATTTTACAGCAGTTTTCAAAAGATAGAATGGTGATGTTTTCAACTAAAATTCCAAAACTGAGAGACACAAAATGACTGATTGCATTTCAAAATTTTTAATTTTATTACTTTAAGTAATGTTCTGAGAGGAAGCAAACATTTTCCAATTTCTGTTGAAATTAATGTAGTGCAGAGTTCTAACAATATTAAACTTATAAAAACTGAGTCATGGAGTATAACCTGTGTTAGATAAATAACAAAAATTTAGTTTGAAATGAGGAGAGTGGGGCACAAGAGACTTTACAGAGACCTTTGTAGCAAACACTGAGGTATTGAGATTGTAAATGAAGTTGCCTGCAAGGAAGAGGAAGAACAGTACATACATATCTTGAACTTTTTCTAAATCAGTGACAAGGAGTTTACTTTCTTGTTCTCTTGAATGTTTTCTTACCGTTCCCCTTCTTTTGTCCTAGTAGCTTAGCCTCTTGGGCACTTTTGGATTCTTTATTTGGTAGTCTTGATTCTTGTAGGTAGTCTTGATGAAAGAGCTACTGTTCTTCTTTTTCTTTTCTGTGTACAGTGAAGACTTTGCTTCTTTATTGCTATTTTTAAATAGCACAACTAAATAGTTTTAACTAGTACAACTGTGGCATAATGATTCATTTTTTTAAATCCAAAAGTATTTCTTGGGATGCACAGAGCTGGAGTAACCAAGAATTTGTAGATGCCATGATGGTGAGCATTATGACAACCTAGTAAAATTCTATTAGCAACTATCTCACTTGAATAACGCATACATTAATGTACAGATCTACTTCGTCAACATAGTGAAAATAAATTCTAGTAAATTCTACTATCAGTGGTGGTGAAAAGCAAACTAATTATTATCCCTTAATAGCTACGTGTGGGGTGACTGAAATAGCTAATGTGTGAAAAACTGAACTGATAGTTTTTAATCTGTGAAGTTTCCCTGTGTTGTCCCACTCCGGTCATTATCCTTTTTTCTGTTCAAATGCACCACTTTTTCAGTTGGAATCTCGCTACTGATGGGAGGAAAAACCCACAGAAGTTACCGCTTGTTACCAGGTCCCTAGCTACTCTGCTCTCTTTCTTACCTGAAATGTATACTATTGGAGCATATTTTTTCAGAATGTTCTGTTTACGTACTTTGGAGTTAGGTCCATCTTCTAACTACAGCTATTTTTGTATGAACATAAGAAAAGGAAACTTGCTTAAAAAGGAACAAGGGTTGAAATCCCAGATGGCCAACTATACTTGAGTAACTATCAAGACAACTGAGTCTGTAAATTAAAATGTCAAATATATCAGCTAATGATGATACAGTACACTGACAAATGAATTAGCTATTTTTACTCACCTTCTAGGATATCCAATTTTAAGCACAATTGCTGTCTATACTGGTATATCAAGTTCACCTGCTGACTTTTATTACAAGAATTTCTGGCAGCTGCATTGTTAATGGCTAAAATTATTTCTTTTCATAAATCTTTCATTTTTCTAACTTTGATCAAAATACAAATTCGTTTGAAAAAAACCTGCTTTTTCTGCTAGGGTAAACATGATACTGTTTAATTTCCCAGATGCTAGTTCATAAAGATCTACATTTTTTAGTACAGTAGTTTTCATCTGCCAGAGTTTTTCTTTGTATTAGGATTTCTACAAATGCAGTACTGAGATGTTCAGGTTTGTGTAAATTTGAGTAGTATCTCCACAGTATAAACTGCACACAGTAAGATTAAAACTTGTTCTGTCTTCTGGTATTTTTTACACAGCAGAAAAATCTTACTAATGTGTAGTAATTTTCAGGGGTTCAGTTGCTAATGGTGAAACTGTTTCACAATTTGTACAGATAAACACAAGGACTGCTCTGGTGTAACTTTACATCTGACGCATCAAAAGTGAGTTTTTTAAAATGCTTACCTATTTTTTTATTGGAATAGAAATTGTGGATTCCTTTGAAATTATGTGAAATAAAAATAATATGTATTTCACAATATTAAGAAATTCAGTCGTGTCATCTGTTGGCAAAAAATTTCATTTCTGCTAAGAAATTTGGCACAGCTGTGCTATGAGTACTGAATTAATCCAGTTTAAGTGCTTCATATTTAGAAATCTGGGATGAGAACAGCAATTATGCAGATGATAGCTTTGTCCTATTTTACATACTTTGCTTTAGAAATGGTAGCAAAAAAGGAAGGGAGAGAGAAACCACTGTGAAACAGCTTCTTTTTCAGGAGACCTGTTGCATATGTAATCCAAAGTTCAGAAATTAGTGGTGTCAAATGGTATTGCGTATCAAATCACTTGCGGTTGTGTTCTACAGAGGACTTATTTACCAGAGCTTGGGTTTTCCATTGCAGGCAGCCCTTGATTGCTGGAATGTATCTTATGATGTCTGTGAACACGGTCATACCACCAGGCAAGAAAGGTGAGTCATCATTCTACAAAGTAATTATATGATTTCAGCATCTAATCTGTTTTTGTTGCTTATTGTGGAAGAAAATTTGGGAGAGGGTTGCTGGTACATAGATGGACAAATTAATTATTTGATTGATTGAACAAATGAGGAAAAAATCGTTATGTTTAAGATTGTATTCTGTTCCCTATGACTACATCAGTAAAGGTGATCAATGCTGTATAAACACAATGTACAAATAATAATAAGTATTTCTTTATTTTTATCTAATATTTTACAAAAAATGGCCTACCTCTTTTCTAATTCTTCCTCTCCCCTCTAAAAAGCCATAAACTCTTTTGGACTCTTCTTCATCTTCATTTGTCATTCATGGTATTTGTGATTCTACTAATACTTCAGTTTTAAAAAATTAGTTTCTACCAGTATGGAGGTGCTATTTAAGAATTTTATTCCTGTGTTCCTAGTTGGTTAAAAGGTCAAAATGCTGAAAAAAAATATTGTAATAGAAAGTTTCTGAACTGTTTCTCTTCAGTATCCTGCATTTTATCTGAAACTCAGCTTGGAAACGCCCAAAATCCTTTCTTTGGCTAGCATGGAATGTTCAGTTTTAAGGAAGTTGGACACTGTCTGTACTGTGCTATACCGAAATTTTTAAGGAGATAACCAAGAGTGCCATTTGTCCCATTCGCAGTTAGCTGCCAAAATAGGATGAGATAGTCAAATGCTCAGTTGACTCCAACTGTTTAGTGAATTCAGCAATTTTAAATATTTTTAAATTGAATTGAAACTAAAAATATTTTGCTCTCCAATATGAAAATATACCAAATTAACACCCCTCTACCCCCAAGAATATTTGATCAGTGTAGGAATTTAATTTTTCGACTGGAAGGGTGAGGGAAAAGGGCAAACAAACAGTTCTGTGGTTGCTGATAACCGCCTTCTCATATTCAGTGGAATTTACAGCTCTTAAGTGGAGCATGAAATTTGTTGAAACAGGAAATGTGGGGATGTCTCTCAGAATGGCATCAGGATTTTTCTGTAGGCTCTTCCTTAGGTACAGTTACTGCATCTAACACAAGTACTACCCTGTAAACATTGTATAGCACTTCTCTGACAGTCTCTTGTCTAACCCTAAATGAGGTCTGGGCCTTTATAATCAAGATTTCATTGTAGATTTTATCAGTTTAGAATTACATAAATTTATTTTAATTTACCCCTGAGTAGATAATTTACTATAGCTATGTTTATTTTAAGCAACCCTCAACATAATCTGTAAGTAAATGTATTACTTTATTTTGTGAAATAGCAGTAGCGTACACTGGAAAAAGTTCTAGCTTTCAGCCAGAAAGATTTTATATGTATGTCAGCAGAGTAAGTGGTTCTCAAGTAACCTGCACTATATTTTATTAGTTTTTCTTTGCAGATGTCTTGAGATGGACACTGCAGAAATATAAGATATTATCTATTATCTTTTGAAATCATCTGTTGTCCAGTGTAGATATACTTTTTGTAAACCATGCTGAGTGAAGATCAGTAACTCACCTTTTCTGTTTGATAAATATTTGTCATTGTTTATTGCTGTCATATTTTCACAGTGGTTGATGCAGACATTGCCTGCCATTACAAAAGGTCTCCAATGCACCTTTTTGCCTACAGAGTTCATACACACAGACTAGGTAAGAGTAACATAGGCATATCAAATACTTAACAGAAAAATGTTGACCCTGCAACATGTTTTTGTAAGTATGTCTCACTTCTCATGTATACTGATATCTTCTAGGTAAAGTAGTGAGTGGATACAGAGTGAGAAATGGTCAATGGACATTGATTGGTAGACAGAGTCCGCAACTACCACAGGTTGGTTGGGTTCTTTTATTTCTGAATGTAAATTTTAATTATCTTTGTTTAAAACTGAGAAGCTGAATTGGAAATCATGTGCCCACAGATCTGTGTCATGGTGTTTCCACTGGTTATGTGCTGTTGCACTCCTGGAAGTGAATATTGCCAAGTATTATCACGATTAGATTATGATGCAAAAGTCATTTCAGATATGTAGCACCATCCTTCTCATCAGCATCTATTGACACAGAGAAGATGAAGCACTTTCACTGATTGTGGTGAATCATCCTCTCTTTCAGGCATTCTACCCCGTGA
>WEKY01021793.1:3373-29776 GCA_013390045.1 Picathartes gymnocephalus
ATGTATAAGCAAATTTTAGCAAATTGCCAATCTAGCTGAATATGTACTTTCTAAGTCTGGGAAAAAGCTGTCACAAAAGACAGTTGTAGGAGATATTGAAGAAGGTGTTGTGGAACAGACAAAACAAATCTGTATTAGACTCTCCTACTGCCACTGTTTGCAACATGTTGATGACTTACAGGTGAAATAAATGCTAAAGTCATACAAAGTTATACTTTCTTAGAAAAGAAATTTTATCTCTTTTCTTAAAAATGAAAATAAACTCATATCCCTATGAATTTAGTTTTAAAAATATTAAAAATATTTCAGAAAATCATAAGAATGAAAAGTCAACAACAAAAAAACCCCCACTGGATTAATTGTCTGCACAAAGTTAAATTCCCTCTTTAAATATCTGCACCACTGAATTAACCACTTTTTCAAACTTTAACCTTACATTCAATGCAAAGAAAGAAAGTGCAAATGATGGGAATTTGAATTATTCAGGCAGATGTAAGTCTGGTAATTCCTGACTTCCAAGTTTAAAAAGCTTCATCTTAAATAATGCTCTTCTAGCCAAGTTGTCATATGTAGTCCCATGAGATTATACTTTTAGTACCAGAATTTTTATTCTCCATTATTCCATATTGTAGCAACTCCTAAAGTTTTTTGATTATCTACATATGAAAAGTGGACATTTCACTAAAAAGAACAAAATATGATTCTAAACAAAGATCATGAAGTACCACTGTCGTAAAATATGGAAGTGATTGTAAATCATGGAATAACCCAATTATTTCTTTACATTAGCACTTTCAAATGTACATGAAGTGTATAATGTGATTTTGTTTTGAGCTAAAAATTGCTGAGAAACTTATCTATGAGATCTGGTAGAGAACCTTAACAATGGAACTGTTGTGACAGTACTGAACACCATGAGGTAGATTTTTGTAGGGAAGGCAAGGGAAGGGACTTGCAGTGGAAAGGACCTATAATGACCATCTAGTCCAACTGCCTGATCAATTTAGGGATGGCCAAAAAGTAAAGCATATTGTTAAGGGCAGAGTCTAAATGACAGGCATCAGTCACCGCTCTTGAGTTTGAGTTACGCAGCCCTTCACTCATCTCTGTTTTAGAAAGTGATTTACTGGAAGTAAATTCTATTCCACTTAGTGATAATCCAAGTATTTTGTGGCAAAAAGCCCCCAAATCAGAGAGTGCATGTGTTACTGAAGAGAAAGACAACTGTTAAGTTCAGTATATAAGATCTGGATACATAATTAAGGAAGACATCAAGATTTAAGAAATGAAAATTATCTCTTTGCTACTGAATTCTCATGTTGAGAATTTATCATTTTTTCTTCTCCCACAGTAAAATTCATTTAAATCTTCTAATTTAATTGGGTATCTGAGAAATAGTGCCTAGTAATTTCTTTGCTAAATGTCTACCAATATTCAGGTCACCTGAAAACAAATTTTTTTTGTTTCTGTTTTGGAGGGGCCAAAAAGTTCTATGTCACTGTTGTTTATTGCTGTAGTTTAATCTCACAAAGAAAATAGCTAAAAAATGTATTGACGGTGCTGGTGCTTTCCACTACGTTACAGATAAGGTAAAATTTATTAATAAACATAAACACAAACTCCAAACATCTTAAAAGAAACTTTCAAATAAAAAGTAACCAGAATATAAAAATCCTATCAGTTTATTATGTAGCTACTGATTAAAGCAGTGACTACAAGTTGAATATACTTTTTTTAATAAAAAAGGTACTTCAGTCTAGATCTCTTTGTGCCTTATTCAAATTCAACATGCAAATATAAGAAAGTTAACAGCAATCCATGACTGTTTCATCATAGACCACAAAATAATTCATCTGTTTATTTTGACTTAAAAATATTATTGGAGAGTTCTTCACTGACAAGGCTGACTTAGATAGCAAACAACGGTCTGCATTCATTATTACAGGAGAGACATCTATGAGATCTAAGTTAAAATCCAATAAATCACTTTTTATATTTTTTAATGCAGCAGCTGAGAGTAATATGAAGTTACAGACCTGCAGTTTTACTATTGGTATGTTTCAGGTCTTTCTCAGAAATACAAACTCAAAATATCCTAACACATGCATTATTTTTTTCAAAAAAACAATGATTCTAGGCATGTTTTGATTAATGATTCTCCACTACTTTAGAAAGATTAAAAAAAGTTATACTAAACTGAAAAATTATGGTATGAATTGTGCAGTGACACAGCTTCCAACACAAACTGTTTTTTCCTGTATGGCAAAGCACTACTCCAATTTGCATATCAGCACACTTTTAGATGCAGGAGCTCCAGCAGTCTAATCTGCTCAACTCACGGTGGACTTTCACATAATTTTCAGAAAAAGGGGCATCATTCTCATACTGAATTACCCAAAAATACTACAAAGTGGACAGGACAAAATAGCAATAATGTTAACAATAACATGTGTCCTGCTCATTACCAAAGTAACTGAATGAACACATGATCTGACATGCAATGAGTGTTACTAAATGCAAAACAAGCCATACAGGTGAAAAAAAACCTCCAGCAAATTGGGAAGATGACCTCAAGAAAAAGGTCAATTCATCAATCAAATCATCACAAATAAATAAAAAAGACTGTGCTCACTAGGGAGCTGTATCTAAGCAGTAAACAAAAGGTTAGAATTTGGAAAACATGGAATAGAATGAAAAGCAGAGAAAACAATATAGTGCAAATCATCTAGATTAAAAAGGTCAGAGATAGTGAAACAGTGAGATGAGTTAAGGATTTAGAAAAAAAGCCTGAGGAACTAAAAAACTGTGATTGATCATTTCAAAATGATGATGAATAAAGATTATTATATTGGAAGTACATGAAATAAAGAATGGTATATGCAAAAATAGATTGGGAGCTTCTGTTCTTCCTGTTGCAAAAAACAGCAAGGCAGGTAATGAAATTAAGAAAAAAAAAATTAAAATAGTAAATATTTAGTCATAAATGCATGATCAATGCATAGAACTCATCAAATAATGTTCCAAAAATGAAAAGACATTCAAGTAACCGGATAATCATTAGAGTATCTCACTGAAAATGTATTCAATCATTAATTTAATAACACAACAGAAGAGAAAAGTCAATCCCTTACAAAGCATGTTGAAGAGTTAGGAATGTGGGATACTCTGTGCTTCACAGTTTCAGTCCACTTGCAACAACAAGAAGAAATTCTCAGATAATTCTCTATTTCAGCAGAGGGGTTTCCCTTTCTTCCCACTGGTTCTGGCTGAATCAGAACTCAGAATATAACAGGTCCAGGCTGGTCCTCCTTTGATCTAGTACAACAGTTTCAGCATTTAGTAGTTTTGGTGCAGAAGAAGTGCTACAGTATAGATGAGGAAATGGACAAAGAAATAATGCTTCAGGGAAGCTAATACCAAGGCTCTGCTTTTCATGTATTCATCAAGGTATTTAGGGAAAAAAAAAAAAAATCTGACTTTCTGAAGAGTCATACCAGCTCTAGGTTGTTGTCATCTAGAACTATGCACAAAAGTTTTAATAAGAATACAGTAGAATGAAAAAATTCCCATGCAGGACAAAGAGGGCCAAAATGGCTAGACAGGCCCTTCAAAGCATGACAACTTCTTCAAAGTCAAGGAAACAAGGCAGGAGGACAGTAAAAATGCATGTTTTTCATGGAGGTTACAGAATTTTGGTACTGGGAAATTTTAAAAGAACTTACTTGGGCACAGCTCTGAGCTACCTGATCCAAGTTGTTCCTGCATGGGGGTTTGGACCAAATAAACTTTAGAGGTCACTTCCAATCATAAAGTATAATTTGCTTTTATAATATCCCAGTATGAGTATCCTATCTCAACCTGTAATTCAGCACTCAGAGTAAAAGAACCCTTTTTAGTGCTTACCTCCCCATGGAATACGGTTGGCTCCTAGATTGCTGCCAGTATACTCAATATCACTTTTTCCTTAGTCATATCATTATGGGCAATATAGCAAATTCTAACTCAAACTTTCAACCACTTCCTCCAAAAGATTACCAAGAATTTCGGACATTTAAAATTTTTTTTTCAACACTTAACAACCATGCATTTTTAAGAAAACATCTTGTTTCAATAGTTTCTAATTGCTAAATCTCCTTGTAGCAGTGACTACCAGTCCCCTACTGTACTGGTATTTTGGAACAAAAACTATGTTCTGCACTAAAATGCCAGACAAAGATATTCTATTTACTTAAAGGTTTTCATAAGCATTGAAGACATGCTACTTTTACATCTAAGAAAATACAATATGTGTTTCATCATTATGGTACAAGTTCTAATATTTAAGCTCAAGAGCATATATTCTTAGGTAAAAGATATGTTCAAAATAATGTAAATATAGAGAGATAAAATTACTGCAGAACTTTGGACAATGTAGAGGATGCAGTAGGAGGGATAAAAGTTATTCACAGGCTCATGAAGTTCCTGTACTTTAAGTAACCATGCTTACTCAAAGAAATAAAGCAGCATAGAAACATAAAGCAGTCTTCTGTTTTCTTTCTCTTATTTGTTGATTTTGCTAGGGTAAGCTCTTCAAAAGCACTAGAGATTATAAGTACTGAACTTGAATGTTGCGGTGTGTTTTTATGTGTAAATCTAGTGTGTTCCCTGTTTTCCTTATTGTTGGATTGCCCTCCCCCCATGCTCATCCTGAACTCTGCCCTGAGTTTTCCCTTTCGCTCCCCTGAGTGGTCTTGGGGTTGACCCTTCCCCTTGTTCCCTCCCTTCCGGTCCCCATATAACCACTGTGCCCCATGACCCTGGGCTCTCTCGGTCTCTGCCACCTTTCAGCATGTAGTGGGTTTAGGAGAAACCTGTAATAAACCATGCTGGAAAGCATGCCGAAGAGTCCCTCCTGCCTCTCCTGACCTTATTGCCTGAGCCTGAGATTCAGCGCCACGCTGCATGACCGTGGCAAGAGAAGACGCTTGCAGCTGGCAGAGGCACATGCTCCCCCCCACGGCATGTTGCAACTGTTACACTTGAAAATTTTTGTGTCTGCTTGAAACTTACATCCTTCCAAAGTATTGGAATGAGTGGGAGATTGAAAAATAGATTCCATGGAAATGTGGTGGAAGGAAGAAAATCAGTGAGAGGTATCATCAAAGTACAAACTGTAGCTGAGCCCTGCTGTTGGAGGGCATCTGTTAGACATTAAAGGAAAAAATGCTATGAAGTAGATGGTAACTGTAAGAAGATATATCAGAAGGTCTAAAGGTTTAAATGCTACATTAAATAATGTATCAAAGCTACTGACAACAATTTATCTTAAAGTAAACATAGCTATGAAATTTCTGCATCTCCTACTGTAGGGTGCATCCTATCACGTATGCACGTACTGAAAGCAACAGACCATGGCAGATATGACAGCACTCGAAAGGGTAAAATGGATCATAAAATTAATGGATACGTACATAAATATTATTTACTTGGAAGGATTAAAAACATCTTAAAAGCCATATAGCAGGCATATACTGCAAGAATAAGGATGGTTCTGTGTTTGTATTGGTATTTCTATAAACCTTCAATAAGATGGTGCATTCCTACCCATGAAACCCTACCCTAATATCTCTGGAGTAAAGATCTACAGAAGAGACAGGGGTGTGATTCTAGGGGTGATTTTGAATGGGAGTCTAGCTTATTCCATGTGAGAAAGGTCTATGTTAGTGCATTAGTTAGGGGAAGTATGCTTCTTTTGAAACAAGTCTCCCTAATATCCTCACTATTAACATAAAGTGATCTTGGAGCACTTGAACTGGATTCCATTCAGATAAAGCTAAATCAAAAGATATGCTAAGGGCTAACTTAGCCTATTCCAACTACCAATGGATATTCAATGCATGGAGTCAAAGCACAGATACCCAGACGTAAATCTCCCATAACCCATATGGTATGGATGCAGAGTTATCATGACTGACTGTTTTACAGACCTGCTTCTATTGCACTTTACTGTTCACTAAGATGATGATAGCTTGGTTTGTCCCAGAGAAGGTTTCCTCTTACTCCATTGTCTACAGAAGATGCTTCCAAAGGATATTTAGCACAGTTAGGTGTCTGAAATTGCCGACATAGAGCACCAAATCCATCATAAGAATCTTATGGAGACTAAAGAGCAACAGGATAACAAGGAAAATCATTTAATATAGTTGTAACTTGTTGAAGTACAGTAATGAGGGATGGAACTGAGTATTTAGTTTCTGTAATACTTCTGGAATACTTTCTGTACAACTTGTGGAGAAGTTGCTAGCATGATTCCAATGGATTATGTGCTGGCCCATATTGTTCACTATATGTAGAAAACAACTAGAAAAAGGTGATAGCACGATAGATTACATTCATTATCAGTAAAGGCAGAGTAATACATATGAGAGAAAACAATAAACAACCCTAATTATGCAATCCTGAGTGTAGTACTCAGGAAAGAGATCTCAAGGCCCCCACAGATAGTTATCTGAACATGCAGAAACAGCACTTGGCAACAGTAAGAAAGGCAAATAAAATTATTAGTAAACATTAAGTAATGGTATTAAAGCTTCATTACATCAGATGACAAATTCAACATGCTTGGCTGCTGTAAAGTTTTGTACTCAAATGACTCTAAAGAGGGTGCAAAGGAGGTCAAGTAGATAAAGGAAAGGGCAGCATGGATTACCCAAAGTACAGAACATTTTTCACAGTGAAAAAACTAAGTATGCTAGAACTGTTCTGTTCTGTTTCAACAAAGTGATGACTGACCAGCATACATCAGAACCATGAACAGTGGAGGTGTGAATAGCTAACAATACTTCAACTTTCTTTCTCATAATACAAGGGAAAAATAAACAATCAGTAAAAAATTTAACATCGAAGGAAGAATTTTTTTTTTTCATACAATGCATAAGGAAATAGCAGTTTGTTGACAAAGTATATTGTGGAGATCAATTAATAAATACATTTAAGAGGATTAGGAAAGGTCCATCCAATCTTCCTAAATGCAAAAATTTTTATTCAACATCCCAATTAGGAACCTGTTAAGTTACTGAGAATTGGAAACTGGGAGGGTATACTGGAAAATACAGATGAAATATTTACTTTTTCCATTATACTTTCCCCAACTGTTCCATCCCAATCACCTTTAAAAATGAGACCAACAGACCTTTGACTGAGCATAATACGGTCTTGTTCTTGTGAATAATAAGGTATTTAAAATTTTCTTGGGCTCTGAATTGAAAGAAGAATATGATCACTGGAATTTTAAAACTACTTTGGGTAACAACTCTGAATCTATATTTTTAATATTCACTAAATTCAAGTGTAATCTTTTTTGTTCTCTTTCAGGACTGGGATTGTGCTTATTAAAAATGAATAGAAGGCTTTTTATCAACTTCAGTAAAAGGCATGAAATTCAGTTTGAAGTGACATGTGTAATTGTCAGTCAAATATATGAACAGAATGTGAAAAATGAAAAAGAGAAGGCCAATTCTTTCTCCATATAATTTAGTAGTAGAAATAAAACAGGTATTACCCCTGCAACTAGGCAAATGACATCTATTTACATGTCAAAGTAACTTTAAAGATACAATATACCAAATAGTGATTGTAGAATCAGACTACCAAGGAAACTTACTTACCTCTCATCTTAACAGAAAACACAGGTATTATTTCATTACCATGCACTCTGAAACTAATCACAAAATGAAGGAAAAATACTAGAGAAGAAATTATGGAAAAAATAATAGAGAAATTAATGATGTTGGGATACTGAATTTACTGCAAAATTCATTAACAGTAGTATTTAATACATGTGTTTTTCAATTTCCAGAAGAAAGCTTGTCAGAATTATCACGAAGGTAGAAGTATGATCGGAAATTCTTTCGGCCGTTACAAATACCCCTGCTTTAAGATAGATAAAGCCTATTTTGTAAGAACAGTAAGGCTTTTCAAAAAACAATGCAACATTGCTTAAGGGAAAAATTTAGGTATGCAACAGAAATCTCTCTCACTTGATACTGAACTATTAGATTTTCATGTACTGCAATATGAAGCAAGTCTTGTTTTACACAGTTGTATTTATCGCAGAAAGGCATTAAAAGCATCCCTACAATCCTCAATCTCATTTCAAGAGGTTTTTTTGGGTTTTTTTTTTTTTGCATTGCTAACTTTCTAAAGGCAGCATCATGAAGAGTAGGCAGTGACAGAGTCTTCTATTTCTGCAGGTCACTACTTTTTAAAATCCAGTCTCCTGCCAGATGTTTGCTCCTTGACTATTTTAAATCGCATTAAAAGCATTCTGGCCTCCTCAGTTTCCACTAAAGAACACGCATTTTAGAAAGAAATATATAGACATTATAAAATGAATTGTGTACACATGATTTCAAAGTGTCTCTATTTAAGCCTTCTTTTAGAATATTATCATTCTCTGTCATGATCATTATTATAATGCCAATTATCTTAATCTATTGGTTTAATGTCTGAATACACTATCAGACTTGTACTATGAACTTTTTCCAAGTTGCATGGAAAGTTTTGTAGCTACGTCTGGAAAATTCCTATTCTAAAAGTGAAATTCAAAGGTATTTTCCTAGTAGACATCTGCTTTCTTCTTCTCACTCACTAGTCAGTAAGACCCATCTCCAGTTAAAAAGTTAATTCTCATGTCAAGATCTTCTCAGAAGTTTCAAGAACAGATATGGAATAGGATGGAGAAAAAAACCCCAACCACAGTATGATATTAACTATAAAATCAGGTTTGTGATTTAAAAGTATTTCATTAAAATGCTCTTAGCAAAATGATACACAGTTCTGGGTTTGATTGTAATGTATTACTTTAGCTTCTAGACTATATAGTAGTAATTAGTAAGGTAATATTTACTGTCATGTGACAGTTCTAGGTAATTACTAAAAATATTTAAAACTATCTTAAAGAAGTTAATTAAGCCATACCTGTGTGATTTTACAGGGCAGTATTGCTTCTGACAACTGATTTGGCACATCTTGGTACTTACATTTCAATTAAAATGTACAACTATAAAATGATAATAAAATCCAAACAATCATAAATATGTCCTGTAAAACTTTTGGCAGAACTAAGATATTTTTTCAGTACTCGTGTCTAGATTGCATTTCTACTAATTCCTGAGATGGTTCTAAATATCAGTGTCCAGAAGAACACTTGGTGTAAGATCTTACTGGAGCTGCTGTAGGTTACCCAGCAATCAGTCTGTATCAGTTCCAGCTGGGTCCTCTTTCAGGTGCAAGAAATCAGTTATTTGCCTTTCTTATTTCCCTTCTTTCAAACTCTTCAGAAAGGAACACTGTTGTCCATAGTTATAATGCAAACACTATACATGAAGTCCTAAACAGAAAAGTTGACAAAAGCTTATACCTAATTACAAACAAATACTTCAGTTGTTTTTGCCTGAAGATTGCAACTCTGTTCACTGTATAAAACCTGCACAGAATATGTCATTAAAAACTTTCAAACAGGTTCTTGTAACACTACTATGTAAAGAATAAACAAAGTCCTTTTTAGCAATAGAATATGGATTTAGCTGTTGATTATTTGATACATTAAATTGATAGTTTATCGCATTCCAATACACATTTGGTTGTAAATTACTACAAATTAATGGAACATAGATCAAGTTTTAATACTAAAAAAATTACCGAAAAATCACATGTCAAAGTACTTAGAGAACTTAGCTTTTCTACTTGGTTCCTGTCGTAACTTAAATATATATTTATATGTGATAGGCTGCTAAATTAAATAAAAATTTATAATTCCATAATAAAAATGAATATTAGTAAGTGAAAATCCATTGTGTAGTTCTCACCTCTGCAGTAAAACATAACCTTTCCCACTTTCACTTTGTTTAGTTAAGTGATAAGAACTTTCTAAAACAAAATTGTGGGGAAAATCAGGTTTTCCTAATTTTATTTTTTTAATTTAGGCTGTAGTGAATGAGGCTGAGCTTGCAATCAAATGCAACATTTTATACATACAAACAGCTACTGAAATATGTCAGTCCTGCAATCTTCTGGAAATTGTTATTTATAATGTAGATATAGTCACCAAAAAAGTCTAAGTTTTGATCCAATACTGAATACATCCTGATTGTTGTGCAATTTTGAAAAATTTACATCAGTAAAATGAGAAATCATTATATGACCTTACTCTGCAACCACTATATTAATACTTTATTATAAAATTTGTTTCAAGAATATTGCTAAGGAGCCTGTAAATCTGCAAATGTAGTTGGAGCAGAATGATTTTTGCCTACTAGACCACTGGATAAAGCTGGAAATTATTTTAAAAATGCCCCTTCTCAATAAATCTACAGAATAAAACTACTGACAATAATTCCAAGTATCTGTCTTGTTTTAGCTTGCTTCTTAAAGGCAAAACCCACTCATGGCTACAGGTATCTTTCCATGTTACAAACAAAGAAGGTTCTTCTGGAGAAGTCCTGACAATTTACTGTTAATTATAGAAATGTTTGAGTACTTTAAACAAATAAACAAACAAAAACAAAAAAAAATATTTCTAGTCCAAAAACTTTTAGTTTTTCATTCCTACTGTCAAGAAAAAGAAACTCTGAGGAACTGAATAAATACAGTGCAAATAAGAAGTAAAGTTTTTATTTTAGTACCCCTTTGAGATAATCATACTTATGAAGACATATAAAAAATAATTTATTATCTACTAGAACTTGTTATCTCCAGGAATTATAATTTTGACATATAATTCTTCCACAAGCCTTTCAAGTGATTGCTGCCATGCAGCTATGAAGATTATTCTAGACTTTCACAAATGACCCCCCAATCTCTAGTCACAATTTATAATCATGCATTCACTCTGAGTAGCCATATTTCCTTCTCAAATTTTGTTTGCCTCAGTTAAATACACCACTCTCCTCAAATCTCTATCTCTACAACTGATATTTTATCCTTCTTGTCATCCTTGGGGTTCTCTAAGCTTGTTTAAATTAATCTCTCTTGAACACAGGTGACTAGAACTACAGAATAATAAAATTAAATTTTTTCAATGCCTTGCACAATGTTACACTTCCTGTCTCTGCTAAATTCACTAATGCATAGCAAAATTTCATTGTATTTCCATCATACCAGTATCCCATAACCATCTTCCACTCAACTGACAATGTCAGGCTTTTTAAAAAAAGTTTTCTATAAGAGAAACACAATCTCCCACCAACATCAGAGAAAAAGAAATCCTCAAGAATCAAGTTAATATTACCATGAGTAACTTTTACTATTCCTCTCTATAACTTTTTCACGTTAAATTTAATCAATTTCTTACATTCCAGCTGAGAAATTTGTCTAACTTTTCTTATCTAAGTTTTTTTTGCATTAGCAATACCTTCCAACTTTATAATACTTTCTCACTATGACTTCCAAATACCTCAAGAAAAAGGAAACAAAAGCATAATAGGTCCCAGCAAAACCACGAAAGTTGGCATTGGTGTTACACTGAAATGAAGATTAAAAATAATGTTACTGTAACAGCAAGGAAATTATGAAGTAAATGGTTGGCGACATCAAACATGTAATGACTCATTCATTACCTGTAGAATATGTTTCATATGCTCTTTTACATAATATATCAATAATACTCACTGAACTACATAGATTTTAGGGTCTGTTATTCATTGTACCCTAAATGCCATTGAGACAGGAAGATAGCAAACTCATACTGTTCCCTGATTCACAAGCTATTCTGACACTAAAGACCAATCACAGGATACTGTTCTAATCTCAGTATGTTTTTCATGATACTTTGACAATTAAGTGCCTTCTGTTCCAAAAAATGAAACATGCCAGCTGATTCTTGTGGGAATAAGTTGTCAGAGTTACCATGAGACTAGCTGATATATACTGAAAGTTTCTGACAAGCAGAATAAATGAACTAAGTCAGACTGCCTAGCTAAAACAATTTGTAGAATTTTTTTTTTTTTCTGGAGTCCAGTTCATATCTGAAGTAACTACAAATAGCAGAATATGGCTCACTTTTTTGTAATACTAATACATTGTTAAAACAAATAAAATCAGATTTTCTTTATGCTTACTTCAAGTAGTATCTTATGCAAGCTTTTCTGCTAAATTCATTTAATGATAAGATAAAGAACTGTTGAGCTTGCCCTACTACAGCTCAGTGAAAAAACATTACACTAAGAAAATAAAGGTTTTATAGGTGATATGTAAGTCACCAGAAATGAGTGCCAATTAAAGCTCTATATTGCACCATACCACTATGCACTCTATAAATGTTTCTCACTTTAAATAAATTATAATTAATAGACTAGCAATGCAAATACACTAGTCTTAATTTTATTATCATCTCTCCAATTGTAATATCCTTTATGAATACTGTTATCTTCAAAATCAATGATTTTCTATAAACTAATCCAAATGCATTTAAAATATTTTTCATACATGTTTTTATTATAAATTTCACAATCTATTGAGGCTGGAAAATATTTTCAACCATTGGAATATAGCTATGGTTATCTAACAGCAGAAAATCCTTATTCCTACCTGCCTCAATTGTTGGGACTTTTTGATGTAGGAATTCTTTCTTCCTATCTTGGTGAAGATATACTGCCAGTGAAGGACAGAGATTCCTTTCACAGAGAGAAAAGTTTTAAATAATCCTTTTACTCCTACTCCTGTATTTTTCTCAAAATAAGAAGGAATAATTTGAAGATGCACAGAACCAGGGACAAAAATAAGTGGTCTCACACCAGTGGGTAAATTCACAGATCAGGTTAATCTACGTGCATCACATGCAGAGCTATTCGTAAGATTTTCAAGTTAAAATCATGGCCATATTCAAGTAAGTTCCTCATTTATATTACATCAAATGAGAAACTACAGCTAGGCAAAGTGATTACTTGCACTTTTTGTTAGATAAATACAGTGCATGAGACTGAGCTATCAATTGGGTTATCTAAATAAGTTTAAGATATCCAAGTATTTGGCATATGACCTAGATGGCTTTAATTTGACGGACTACTGGAAAATCAAAGGAAAAGATTAAACAAAGGCTTTCCATACAAAAGTACAAGTATTTAAAACAGATGCAATCAAAGGACGTAAAAACCTTTTGAGACACTCCCTGAACAATTTTGTTAATGGAGGGAACTGAAGTAAAAGGACTAAATACAATCAAGGCCTGCATGAACATAATTTCAAAAGACGACTAAAACAATCTAGCTTCCTCTCTCTCTCTCCATCACCATGTTTGAATTTGCACTATCATTCTGTCCTGCTTGCTCTGGTCTTGTCTTATCCCTTGCTGAGCAATTCAGCTCACCAAACCAACAGAACATTATCCACCATTGGTTTAGTGAGCAACACTCTCTCAGGTCTAGGTGAGCAGTTGGACTTAACCAAGGGAAACTGCAGGAGCCAGCAGAGACAAATTATCATTTTGGCAGCAGCCAGCTATTTTCTTGGCTCAGTCATTTCATGAAGTACTACGGATCATGCTTTCTCCAGAGAAGTCTACAAATGTGGGCATGGTTGAAAGCAGTTGTTTCATGAACCTTACTGAGAGGCTTGTGCACAGCTGGATCCTACATTATTCATAATATGATGGAATCCCTAACAGACTAGTTAAAGGGCACACCAAAAAGTTCCTATTAATTGCCACCAAGGCCCCCACACAGCCACATCACACAATCATGTGTTTTAAGAAAACTGCTAATGAAAGATGTACAGCAACTTGGGCAATGCATCATTCTGTGGTATAAAGGTGACAGAAGAATCAGTTTTACTATTAGTGACAAACTATAAGATCATGTAAAATAAGCACCAATACAACCCTTAGCCTAACACTGAGATCTCACAAAATACCAGTGCTTAAAACGGTCTAGCCAAAACCTGATATATCCAGTAAAAATCTGATCCTGTGCATCAACCTTTTTGGCAACAATGATGTTTTTTGTTTACTGAAATGTGTTTCTAATAAGAAAAGTGCCTTTGGACAAAGTGCTAACTTGTCTAAATGACAGAAGAAGACCCAATTGTGATAAATAAATTTGCCAATCAAATTTATAAAGAAATGAAATTTATTATGCAGTCGAAAGATCGGTCACAATAAGCCACAATATTGAGGAGCAGCACCGAGCCCGGGGTCGGTACTGCATGAACGCGTACAGCTCTGACCTCTATCGCATCAGATCTCCCCTGGTTCACCCCGACTGTCTCAGCCGGGGTGATTTTATACAGTTCTGGGTGGGATGGTGACATCTAGTCCATTCTTCTCAGCCCTGAATAGGTTACAGGGCTGGACAAAAAGAGGTTTCTGGGTGTGATGTGTGGTCCATCCTGTGATGAATTGTCCATCTCCTGGTGCACCTGGCTCCTCTGTCTTCACAATAGGATTCCCAGAAACATAATTCCTTGATGGCCGGGGTGTAGATAGTGATCAGGCAATCATTGTCCGGTCGTGGTGTGAATGTTCCTGTGATACAAATCTGACTCCACCTGGGATGGAATTCCCACCTATTGATTCTCTGGCTGCTTTGGGGCTGTGAAAACCCCTCCCTGGTCAAACTGGTTTTAGGAGTTTTTGAAACTTCTGGTTTTAGGAGGGGGGGCTGCATCCTTTAATCTTTATAACTTTATTTCAATTCATATTTTAGCACGAGTTTACAGAGTTCGTTTATAACACAATGAAACTAGAGAAGACATACATATAAACACCAGTGGTCCAAAACAATTGCTATTTACTTTATGGTTTGTGTTTTTTCTCATGGCAGCTCAATAAATTTATTCTATAGATTTATTCTATAGGTTTTCTGAATATGTAATACCTTCATACTTAAAATGTCTATGTCAAGGCAAGGTTTCACTGAAGTCACATAGACAGGTGATCCCTTCACACCAACAGAATCAAGAAGAAAAAAATAGTTCCTCAAATATTCCCTAGAGTACTGAAACCAGGCTATTATATTCAGTATAGTACTTATTTAGGGATAAAGTAATCTAAGGATTTTATACTATGAAAATATTGGCTCATGTAACAAAATGTCCAAAATAAAATTTGGAATGAATACTAATACACAAAGAAAAACTGTCCTGCCCTCAAAGTTTCATTGCCAAAAGATTAGCCTTGATTTGACTTTATGTATATATGCTGCTAATATTCCTTCATTAAAAAAATAAGGTAATAAAAAATGTATGAATTTTTAGTCATTTATTTACATTAGCCCAAGCACAACTTTATAAAGGCAGATTTAAAATCTGCAGTCTTTGAAGGCAATGTCAAAATTCCCATTTGCTTCCATAAAATTAAGTTTGGGAATGAGATCAATAATAATAAGACAACTTAAAGAAACTTCATTGCTTTTCTCAACATAGATAATGGCATTGCTTGCAAGGCAAACAACAGAGTGTTTATTTTTCTAACATTCCACCTACTTGCCTGAAAAACAGGTTGCAACACGATCATCACAAAAGGAAAGTCAGAATATTTTGAAACAGTTGCATTTTATGCAGTGAAAATATGAGCGAAAACGATGCATTCTTACTCTTCAGACTAAGTCTATTGAAAGAATGCTAAAGAGAACTGAGCATGCAGATCATCTGGAGAATTCAAAACTTAAAGTGATTAATTAGACCTTATTTTGTCTCGAGCAGATTTACGGAGGTTTTTTCAACTTAGCCCCATTGTTTGTAATTACCAAAATCACACCTCCATTGGCTGGTCTGCCCTGCTTCATGCATGAACAGCAATCTGATTGAGCACTCTTGTTAGGATTCCATTCGTCATTGTAATTAGCCATAATCATAGCCTTCCTGGGTGCATGAGAATGTGCAAACGACCGATTCACAACCCCAACCTATTTGAATATGAATCTTCTCAGAGAGTAGCAATAAAATGGTGGAAACAAAGCAGCTTCTCTAGGGAATTTTGTAAAGCATCCCTGTCTCTGATTCTCCCCCCTTGAAAATGTTCGCCTTTTAGTATTTGAATTCTGTTTGCTAAAACAAGGCTTGCTTAATGAAGACAATGGCTTATTATTTCTTTAAGTGGCACAGCAGGGCCCAAGCATTACAGGCCCAGCTCTTTCAGCCCTTGCCAAGGACACAGGGAACAAAGAGGCAGGCAGTAACGCCAGGCAAATAGACCTCTCCGCACACTGCACTTCGGGAACGCTTTCCCCAGAGCAGGACCCAGGTCTCGCCCATTCTGGAACTCAAAGACGGGGTCTTTTTCTCGGCGTTCCTGTAAATGGCTCTGCCAGAGCCCGTCCCCGGGGTGGGGACGGCCCGGCGGCCGCAGCCGCGTTGCCCGTGAGCCCCCTGACGGTGATAGCGCGGCCGCTCCTCCCGCCCGGCCCGAGCCCGCACAGCCGAGCCTGCTCGCTGCCAAAGCGCAAAGTTAGGTGGGAAAACAGCAGTTTTGACGACCGCAGCTCTGGCACGATGATCTAGTTAACTTTTTAACATATTTAGCAATATTTCGGTAACAAGAAGTCTCAGAGGCACGCTAAGTGTCGAGTAACGAGAATTATTACTTAGGTTGCCACATACCTTTGGCCTGGAATAAAATTCTGACTTGTACAATTCTCAAACCAACCCTTCTTGTATAATGATTATGAGTTGATTTTTTTTCTTTTTGTTTATTGAGAAAATAACATGTAAACAGAGCCTGGGATAGCATACAAGACTGAAGTTTTGTTAATATTCAATATTGAAATTATAATCCTCTAATGCAATAGGTCACACTAGTTTTTCTTGCTACAAGTTCTTGTTTGCAGAGCCTTTAGTTTAATAGAGCAGCTATGCAATAGTATCTTATTTGTGCAAATATTTTATTCAACGAGCACTATTAGTAAAAAATATTAATCATAATAATAAACTATAGATTAACTAAAGATTTAAGAGGAAAGTTCCTTCAAATGATCATAAAACTAATTTCACAATATTAAACTTAATTTCAATGGAAGATAAAGACAAAATATTTATTATATATAGGTCTCTACATATGTAGGAGAAATAGCAAGTCCATGTAAGTGTTTCACACTTACAGTCTTGAGTCAGCAATTGTTAATTCTTGTAATTAACGTTACAGCTTTTCTCCTTTATCAGTCAAACACTTTCATGAAAAAAACCCAGAAAGCTCAGGATTTACTGTAACTAATAAATGGGATAATTACTAGATCACAAATTACTAGATCACAATTTTGTAGATTGATCTTCACTGATTTAGAAACCTTGCTAAATGTGGGGGTGGGAGGGTTGACACTTGTACTATTTCTGGGGAAACAACTACTTTCAGTGCAGAGCTATGCTTTCTGGGTGAAGTCTACAGTCAGATCCTCCTGAAGAAATTGCTGCATGGAAGAGATGCAAATTAAATCCTGCCAAATGTTGCTCTGCCATGCCAGCTCAGAAAATAGTTCCATAGCAACCATTTCCCTGTCAACCCCTACAGTCCATGCTGAAGAAGCTTTCCCAGATGCTGAAAAAACAGTATTGTTGCAATTAGAATAGCAAATACTTTTAAAGTAACAATATTCAGCAGGCTGCAACATCCAGGCATGGAAGTTTTTGTCCTCCCAGGCTTCCCTATTACATTAGAACAAATGGAAATCAGGGAAGCAAAGAGAACAAATGTGAAGTTTTGCGATGGTAGCTGGTGCTCTCCTGTTTCATACCTTTTTCATCCCTTTGGGTGCATCTTGGTGTGATGCTGCAAACACTCTGTATGGGTATTTGTATTCTGATGTCATCACTGGAAACCTAAGGTGATTGCAGGATCATCTCTTGCCTTCAGGAAAGAACCATACTGAATAAACCCCTTATCCTAATATGCAAAAGGTTTAACAATTGAGACAGGCGGTTCAGAAAAGTGTTGCTACTTTCTCTGGGTTAATTTTTGCTGATTAGTTGAAGGAAACAAGTTTCTGATACTTCTACAGCACGTCTCTTCAGTACCTTTTTTGTAAAGGAAATACGTGAAAGAGATTCTTCTCAGTTCAGAGAGACTTATGTCACTCATTACTATTTAATTTAGATTTTAGGACTTTATCCTCCATATTTGACTGATGTTTTGTCAAATCGCTAGAGGAAAAATTCTTTAAATTCTTTATACCAGTACATGTAAGAACATATTCCACTAAAACTAAAAGGTGGTAAGTGGAAGAAAACCTTTTAGCTCATTGCATAATACATAAATTGTTAAATTATAGCAATATGGAATAAGATATAAAGTATTGATGAATGATCATTTTATTATAACCTGTTTCATACAGATTTTTGACTACAATATTCCACCAAAATACTTGAAGCATTTTCTGCATCAAAAGCCATCAAAATACGAAGAATTAATAATTGCACCTCTCCCATGCAATCTATATAAGAAGTGTGTAGGGCGGGATTTGCATATTCCATTCAAACAGTAACCATTAAACAAAAAATCTTGGCACTGTTTGTGAACACTTTGGAAAAGAGGATCTTAAACTTATGCCTCTTTCTGTGAAGTTAAAGGATTCTTCCTGTATATGCCCTATGCTTAACTTTGCGCAGAAAGATGAGATACTTCTTATGAGTTATACGACCAATCCCCTCTCACCAAATTTTGAAATTCTGCTGCAATGGATGTCAGCTTGTTAAGAAAGTTTCTACTCTCTTAATATATTTTTTCTTTATGTGTATGGTAGATTCACTTTTACTCTACTGCTTTTTTTCCCACCACTGTATGGCAACTGAACATTTGTGGAAGTTAATGTTTCAGTTGCTATTAAAACCTTTTCTATAAAGTATATTAACAAAGACTAAGGTAAAATGAAATTTAGATCACTTCATTATTCTGTAATGTTTCTTATATATAAGTCCAGCCAACTGAAAGCATGCAGCCTGTCTGAAAAACAAAATAGATATGATATTCTGAGCTAGCTATAAAATACATATTTTATATAATTCTATATATTTTAATACATTATATATATTTTAATGTATTTTTATATAAATACATACATTTACATAAATATTTTTATGTATGCTTAATTATTGGAGTGCCTTCTCAGCTGCAACTATTCCAGACAAACTGTCCCCTGAAATCACAAATTTCATGGGATTATATTTATGACCCATACTTTTGAGTAGCCCTCTGGTTGCGTAAAGGCAATACTGTACTGTTTACTTTGTAGTCTGTGTTCCATAAAAATGATATTTTGTTGCAATGCTATTTTTTGTCATATACTAATATCAGAATTTTATTAGCTCATTTTCCTTGGGGTCTCCATATAGCAGTGCACTCCACTGACCTCTGTATACAAGGAATAGTGATTAATCTTACATCGGTGTCACTCAGAGTTGTAGTTAGAGCTGAATACTTGATTTTAAGTTGGCCATCTCCAGCATGATTCAAGACAGAAATCATGTGCATAACATATTTCCATTTCTTACTAAAATGCAAGCAATTGGGAATAACTAGTCATAAACAGATGTACTGGTTCTTGACTCTATTGAAATAAAAAAGCAAAACATTCCTACTGTTATCATTGGAATAAGATAAGTCTTCACAACAGTAAAAGGCATGAATAATAGCTGCATACTGAAAGGTATTTTATTCAATACATATTGATAGATAAGGTTTCACAGCTCTATGAAAAGTTTAAGATATAACAAATAGTCTTTTAATAGAGATGGAAACATTCAATTTCAGGTTTTGATTTTTTTCTTATTAAGAAGTAGGAAGTTTTTTTTTTTTTTTCCTTAAATAAGATAACCTCATTATTCATCTCTGCAGAAATATTATTTTTTCTTCAAAATTTATCTATCCAATTCAGGATGATAGAATGAAGTTACAAATAGTTAAATATGGCATTAAAAAAGAAACTTGTATCACTTTCACTCTAGAAGACTTTCAGTTTGCTTCTGCACTGCACAGAGTGGGACAGAAAATATGTATTTTTCTTTAGGATCGCAAAAATACAAGCAGGCAGATGCATACTGCAGTCAAAAATTACAGGACAGTTCTGAAGTTGCATCACTGAGTACTTGCTACATTTGCTACACAATCTATAATGTGATTTTTTTTTTTTTTTTACAAAGAGATCATAGAGTTTTTAACTATAGAATCGACCTTCCTCCTCTCAGAGATGATTTACACATTATATAGAAAGGTCCTATCAGAGATCTTTCACCTATGGTGTAAATTTACTAGCAGTTTGGTGTCTACAAAACCTTTGATTCTTTGGCTAAACACGCTGAAAGACATGTTCTGGCTAAGAAAGAAGAACTTCAGGAAAAGAAAGAATAATTGAGAGATGCATTGGAAGGCTCTGGATGCCCCCTTTCTGCCTCTTGAAAAAAAAGAGAATATCTAAGGCCATAGAGTATTTTACTTTAAAATTTTTGTATGTCTACTCCTTGTTTTTCAGGGACCATACTTCTGACTTGGATTTGATTTGTAGGATTGCCAAGCAGAAGAACAAAGAATGTTTGGTTTGATTTCTGTCTGGAAACAACATTTTCTGTGTTTTTAACTGAAATATTTGTTTCAGTTTACTGAAATAGTATACTTTGATTCTAAGCAATTTTAAAGCATTTAATTTAAAGATTTGAAGAACAGTTTCTAAAGTCTTTCTATTAGAGCCCTCATAAAAATTGTATAAGTCAGCAGGAGCTGAACAGAAAAATAAATAAAATTAAGTAATCTGAACACTCAGGCCTTAGAATAAAATTACCAGCTTCTAATTAATCACTAAATTATTAAAATAATTATCAGGATTAGGTTACATTTAGAAATCTAATACAAAGTCTCCCTCTGTGACCTTTCTCTTTATCTGGAAGACAGGTTTAATAGCATAAACTGTGTAAAACAAACTGATGAACATTTATGAGGTGATCTAACATGAGACCACTATAAAAACTAAAATACTCTTCATGCAATGTTCCTAGAGACCACTGATTAGATATTTTATCTTTTAAAATTGTACACATGTATAAAATGTATTTAAGGTATCTTCCCTTCCTCCTTCCCTCTGCTTCCTCATCTACTGCCAGGGTTCACACTCCTTTCAGTTGCACCAATACAAATATCTCTGCGGCTGCTGTCAGGTCATTGTGATGATGTAAATACAAATAAAACTAAAAGGAGAAACCCCCACCAAACCAAAACCAAACACACCACAATGCATTTTTTACTGGTTTTAAGATTTACCATTATAGTGATCTGATTAATGAAATGAAACCTAATTGCAACCAAGGGAGCATTGAACTGTGGCACAGGACATAAACAGATGGAACTTCTTTAATGTGGTTCTGATGCAACAGTAAGTGTTTATGTTCCACTCCAAATGAACTATCCATCCCGCATATTAGATCAAATCAGATCCTAAGGAAAAAGATATGATTCTGTAGTAAAAATGCATAATAATGTATCAAAGTGTAGCCTTTTTTTGATTGGGATGTATGGAATTTCCTAGTTTGTTAAAAAAGCAAATGAAAATTTATTTGGCATCATACTAGCATCAAGAACATTTATTGGCAGAGACAGAACATATAATCCAAAACCAAGACCATTTCAACATTAATAAGGATATGCTGTTGGTCACCATCCTTAGGAGTGGAAGAACAGAACAGTATCCAAGGACAGAAATTTTCTCACAAATCCAGTGGTATCATCAGAACACACAGACTCAAAAATCCTGAATACCACGATTACTTTATCCTAGTTTTTCTAGCCCAGTAACTCCATTTGAGCAGTCTGTTTTTAAAAACACTAGTTATTCTTGCAAATAACACTACACACAATTAAAAGGAGCCAAAATGTTACCAGCTTTAATAATTACGCTCAGGTATTCTTCTTAAAGGGCACTTGGATTTATATTCCTTACTCTGGTCTTGCCTTAGAAGAGAAAGAAACTTCAGTCAAAGGAGTGCAGGCAGATCCACAGGCCTGGAAGCATTTTGGAATCACTAGTGTTAGATGTTATCTGTTTGTTCAGTACTACATCTTTAAGGCTTTCCAGATACTTCTGCAGTTGTGTAATTTCTCCAATTTATGCTTGAAACTCATCTTCACAATGAACATTTTAAATTACCAAAATAAACCAAATGTAATAGGAGGAAAGAACATAGATATATTTAAGCATTCAGAGACAGTAAAACAGCAAACACAAACAAATGAAGAAATGGGGCACCACACCACCCCTTGGAGAAGATATTTTTGTAGCAACACTTAAGTCTACACTATTCACTTTCCTAGAACATGTGGATTTTTTATTTCCATTTTATATCCCCCCAAATTGTGAAAGGCAAAGCCCAACATTAAGAATGATGAGTAAATGTATACTAGAGCTTAAATTTCAAGGAACCTTTAGAAATGTGAAGAGACGTGGCTTTCAAAAAGAAGTGCAAAGCCCTGCAGCTGGAATAGCCTGTACCAGTAGAGCTTGGGAATTGACTGGCTGAGTAACAATCCTACTTCCTTGAGGGTCATGGTGATTACCACATTGTAGAACAGCCAGCAGTGCTCCTGTCACAAGGAAAGCAATTTGCATCCTGGGCTGCATTAAAAAGCATGTGGCCCACAAGTAAAGGAAAAATACTGTCCTTTAACAAGAAATGATGAGGCTATATGTAGAATACAAGGTCCTGTTTCATCACCACATCTTAAGAAATACGTTGAGAAGTTGAAAAGATGTTCCAATTGATGGTTACCAAAATAGTTGTCAGATGAAATAATTACCATTCCATATATCACCTCTAGGTTCTGGTATTCAATAACTTGGCAGGAAATTTGTGAGGTATTAGATATACTTTCCCCATTAGTTTTTTGTTTGTTTGGTTGGTTTTTTGTTGTTGTTGTTGTTTCTTTGTTTTGTTTTTTAAGTTAAAGAGAAAGCAGATAAGCCTGTCTACTTCAGTCACTTTTAGAACCTGATCTACATGACAGGTACTGTTAACAATCTTCTAGTCATTTGAATCACATGAAATCTAGAGGCCCAAAGCACCTTGTAGCTTGTCAACAGACTAATCATACTAATTTTAAACATTTCTGGCTTTCCTGTATGAAAAAGGGATATTCCTCAGTAAGTGACATCAATATCAAAGCCTTCAAGAAGAATTAAACCGACGCAAATTTAGAGAGTTTTTAGTGTGTTCACTGTAGGATCTAAAGCTGGAGGTGTTTTCACATTTATCATTTAGTTATGGTAAACTGAACATGAACTTAAATCTCAGACATCTTATAAATGCAGCTGTAAATGTACCTGATATGGCTAGAGAGTGATAAAAAGTATGTACTGAAAACCACACATATATAAATACTGCATATGGTAAAGATGCAGTTTTAAGTTATAGGAATGTTAAGAATATAATAGAAAAAATTAAGTCTGTTAACACATTCACAATTATACCATTATTTTTGTGCCTCACTTTCTTTACCAGTAAAACACCTATGTTTCAGAAGCACAGGGAAATCTGTTATGACATCTTCAAAATATGACTAATGCAGAAATACAAAATAGGCTCATCCATCTAATTTCATAGAATCACAGAATAACTTACTTTGGAAGAGACCTCTGGAGATCATCTCATTCATTTCCCTGCCCCAAACATGGATAACTATTTTTCTACTATCCAGCTGAAATTTTCTTTATTGTAAATTGTGATTGCTGCCTTTTCGCTTTCTGTTATGCACCACTGAGAAGTGTCTGTCTCTGTCTCCTCCATAACACCCCTTTAGGCACTGGAAGACTGCAATTAGATCTCAATTGTCCTTCTCTTGCCTAGGCTAACCCAGCCAAAAAAATAAACAGAAGATTCTGGAATAAACTCACAAACTGAATGAGATGGTGGGAGTTTGAAAGGACTGGAGAGTGGTTAATGATCTACAAACCATTCATACAGTGATTAATAGTAACAACTGGCCCAAAGACCTGATGACCAGGGAAAGTAATAATATTCCAGAAATTATAGAACAATAGTTATTACATCCCTAGTTGGTAACAACATTGAAACTTAAAAAAAACCCCATACCAAAGCAAAAAGCTAAGATGAGCATTGGTTAGGATATAGATACAACACTTTTTGCTAAGGAGGAATGAATGGTTTGAACTTATTTAAGTTCTTGAGCTATCAATAAAGTTATAGGTAAATGGGGAAATAACTCATATTATAAGCTGCACCTAAACTAGAAGATGTTTCTTTAGGAGGTCTTGAAAATGGCTTTGTCATGGTTCTTCATAAAAATGTAGAATTCATTGGAGAATAGGTTAAACATTTCTATGAGAGAAAAACCTCACACACATTTAAAGTCAGAAATAAATAGGAGTAAAAAGTAACTACAGTTAGAACAAAATATTTGGCCCACTTAATCTGTGATTTAGACAGATTGACTTAAATGGGAATTGCAAACAAAGAACTTAACTATTTATCAACCTCACCAAGTATTTTAAAGTACTCTGAAACAAATACTCACTAAATGTGACTCAGGTACTATGTCCTGCTGAACAACTGTAAATAATTCCATGCAGGTACACAGTATTTCTTGGTGGGTCCTAGGTAGGCCATGGAAGTTTCCACTGCTTTAGTGAAATTTTATATGTATAGTATGATATGGAAGACCTGAATCAAATAATTTTCACAAAACATCCTATCAGATCAGATGTAACTACTTTAAAAAACCCATTTGGAAATAAAAGGCAGTAGTTTTTATCTAGATAATATGTTAGAGGCTTATCCTGTTATACCACCAATTTCATAGCCTGCAGGTGAGAAGGTGGATATAAGCAAAGACATTTCTTAGCTGATATGAAAATATTGTTTTAAACATAAAAACTCAGAAAAACCATTCTAATGTGCACAAGCACATTATCCCTTACTTGGTGCAAGGATGGAATAGCTCTGACTTCCTTACAGAAATAACAGCAGTATAAAAGGCTGCCACTTCATAATGAAATATACATGAGTACAGAATTAATTATTAAAGCAGAGAAAACACGCTTCACTCTTAGAGAGAACTCACTTTTACATTCTAAGGCTTATCAGCAAACCTCTTTGGTAAAATAAAAGATTAAGAGAAACAGCACAATTCTAGCAGTTCCAACGTGTATTTGCTACCTTTAAATTTTCATCAAATAACCCAATGCTAACCAGTAACTGGTATTTTGAATTACAGCTAGTGCAAATCTAAACATTAAGTCACTTGAAAGATATTTTTGAAAGATTATTCTAACCTGATAGTCAACATATTAGATGATATAACCACATTAGGTTATGTTTTTAAAACCTAGATTAATAATCTAGGATTCTTAATGCATATATAAACAATTACTTGGGGAAAAGGTATGGGGCTGAAGCTCTTGCTCTCCATGATTGTTATCACTGATGGTTTCTAGTTTTATCTAACTAATGCATCAGAAAGTGGTCAGGCAGTGGACTAGATTATCATGGCATGTCCCTTCCAACTGAAATATTCTATTCTATTCTACTCTATTCTAATTGCATATTCTAGTCTTATTCTATTCTGCATTTGAAATCAGCTTCATGCAACATCAGTCAGATTGTCTAAATCACCTTCTGAGGTGGTCAATCCATATAAATTTGACTTTCCATACCCTTGAGAACAAACTATTGTCCTAATCAGCTGCAACTGTGTACACAAGAACACATTAACATGAATGTCTGGAGACAAGAGATCACTGATGGACTGATGTCAGGAGCTACGTGAACAGGAAGTTGTATTTGCTTCATCTTTCCACACTTGTTACTTTCCACACTTAAGGACTTCTATTGTAGGTAGACTGAATTTTATGACCTTTTATTACCTCACAGAAATAATAGATCAAACTTATCACAGTTGATGACAAATACATTACAAATAATATGCTATGCATTTCCGATCTAATTTGTGAAGGAATTTTTTTAAGTAAGTTCAAGTTAAAAGATTAATAAAATTCTAAGCATAAATTCAAAAAAGATCAAGGTTTTTCCTTATCAGACAAACTTTATCTAAAAAAAAAAAAAAATCTTTTTTTTCTCATTTTGGAGAAGGCTTGTAGTATCATGACTCTGGCTATATGCTCCTTATAGTTAATTTAAAAAGAATAGGACAAATTCAGAGATGTTACTGAAGAGTTTTAGACAGTTTATTTTCCCAACCTCTTCAGAAAAGCATATAAGGAATTGTTGGGGGTTGGGTTGTCTTTCCTTTTGTTTCCTTTTAACAGTATAGAATTTTTTTCCATTCAGTTGCTAAATAGCCTTAATCACTGAGTACTTAAGAAAAACAAAGGCTATACCTAGGCTTAAAGAAAAGGCCCATCTATGTTTACTGTTCTGTTGGGGAGTTTTCTCTCGAAGGGGGGGGGTGGAGGAATATCTCGAGAATTGGGGACTGGTAAAAGG